>VXBA01004397.1:0-131567 GCA_013399895.1 Serilophus lunatus | reverse complement strand
CTGCGGGGGCGGGCGTCCTGCCGGGTGAATAAAATGGTGCCGCTGGTGCGGCGGTGGTTTGGGGCGTGCTGGAGGGAGCGTGCCTTTCCGACCGACAGTGCTGCCGGTTTCCAGATTATGTTTATTGTTCCTGCTCCTGTGAGCTTTCCCACAAGTGGTGCATGCTAAATATTAGTTTTTCTAAATAGCACGCGTTGCATTCAGATGGTGACATTTGAAAGTGAAAATCTAAAAAGTGTTAAACGTATTCGAGCGTCCGTAGCATCATAAATCTGCTTTTAGGCAAGGCTGTGTGAATAGTGAACACTGTGATCACTGGACCCACAAATGCACAGTACGTGAACACCACAGTCATTTCCACAGGACAGTGCAGGACTGGCATGTCCTGCCAGGGATACTTCATTTCTTTCCCCTCTGTTTTCTAAGTAATATCCGACCTATCTCAGAAAAAATCGGTTCAGCTGTTGGCTGGTTTGCATTTTTGTGCCCGGTCTTGGCCCTGATCCTACAAAGCACTAAAACCAGACACAATTTGCAACACAAGGTGGCCTGGTGGATATACAAATGTAAACGCGTGCACTCTTTGCAAAGTTGTGGCCTTCCTTTATATCCTGATGTGTACTTTGGTTCTGCAAGGAAAAGGAGAATTTGTCTAGAAAAGCCTCACAGTTCACCCATTGCTCCTTGCTCAAAATAACTTATTTTTCTCCAAGTTTTGCTGCTGTCACCGCACATAAAACTTAAGATTGCTTTTAGTCCTTTGCATTGCGAAACTGAACTTTCTAATCTTTGCAAGCCTGCAGAGGAGAGAGGTGTGCTATTTAGGAAGTTGGACTGAATTGAAATGTCATTTATGGCTGTTAAGAAACACAGAGTACTCACTGGCGTTTACCATTGTTTCTCCTACAGGGATGGGACATTTCTTTCTTTTCAGTGCTGGGATAACAGGCTCGGGGCTGTGGCTGTGACAGCAGCTGATAACAGCATGAACATTTAATTCATATTGCTACTTAAGAAGAAGGCCACACACGTAGCCTTGCTCTTTCTTGTCACCCCTGTGCCACTGTAGCCAAAATTGGCTTGTCCTTGCTGCTGATTACCTCTCTTGGTGAGTATGGAACCTAAAAATTTTGCTTACCTGGGTGACAGTTGTCCTTGAGTAGGGTTTCTGTAGCCAAAATTTCATCAGATTCTTAACTGTATTTTTTATTTCATTTTAAAATACATGGTATGACATAAAAGTCAAGTGTGTCTCTCCAGCAAACTTTTTTTTTAACTTTTTGAAAAGCATCATAATTTACTGCCGGAGTAATCTTTTTTTAAAAAAAACCCTCACTGTGTTTTGTTTAGACAGTTGATTTCTTTAGACCTTGTTCAAATTATTTTAATGATTGTTGGCATATGATGAAAGACTCTTGGAAGATTTTAATGCTCTGTAGGGTGCATTAATAGTACAGAGACATGGGCAGTTGGCTTTTATCGGTGTGCAAAAGTACTTGACCTGAGCACAACAGGAATGTGTTGTTGTAAGTCTCAAGAGAATTAGTGTTTCTCCCTCCAGAAGGGATCAGTCATGGCTGACGACTCCCAGAGGAACTTTCGCTCAGTGTATTATGAAAAAGTGGGATTTCGTGGCGTTGAAGAAAAGAAGTCGCTGGAAATTCTGTTAAAAGATGATCGTTTGGGCAAGTTCATGTCTCTGTTCCGTCTGTTTCGTGGTGCTGAGGGGCTGGGGAGGGAGTGGTGGGAAAGGTTTAGCTGCTGTGCTTCGTACTCACTTAAGTTTTGCATCTTCTACCACTAATCTCTCAGTTACTCCAGCAGACCTCTGAGTTTCAAAGATCTGAAAGTCTGATTTTTAAAAGTATTAAAGATTTGTCATCTCGTTTGGGTTTTTCCCCCTCTGTCATTCTTTGTGCTCAGGAAACTGAAGTTTTTTAGTGAAAGGGATTTTAATCTGAGAGTACATTGTCTCATGCTGTTAATTGCATTTCAGTTCAAAAGACTGAAGGTTTTGTTATTGCTGTGAGTCCCTGAGGAGTGACACCTCTCTCAGACAACGGAAAGATAAATGTCTCTTTATAAAAAAGTCCTTAATTGTTTTGACAGTGACGTGATTTACCAAATACTGCTAAAAATGATACCGTTTCTTCCTGGTGAAACCTGGAGTAGTTTTACTGAAAATCAAGCCAATGTGTATGTTTTTCAAAATTCTTGCAGTTTAAAGGGCACTTTCTATTCTCAATTGAAGTGGTGAAAGCGTTTATTGATAATACAGGTTGATAATGGGAATTTCAGTCTGCAGCTAAAGATTTGTCATACTTAGCCAGATCAGAGACACAGAAATATTTGAGATTACATTTAAATTTATCTTGATTGTTTTTCTTTTTAATTCTTTACAGATATTGAGAAGCTTTGCACATTTAGTCAAAGGTTTCCTCTTCCCTCCATGTATCGTATACTGGTGTGGAAAGTGCTTCTAGGTATGAAATGTAACACAATGTTGGAAGGTGTATTTTTTCTTTTGGGCTTGGGGTTTTTTTTCGTCTTTAAAGAGGTGATGACATGGATTATTCTGTACTACTTCGCCTTATCGATAAGTATTTGGCCTCTTTTTTTACCCACAAAGGGTTGCCATGGACAATGGCAATTACAAAACAATGTTCCACATGTAGTTTTTGAGAACTTAGCTGAAGAGTGTATTTCTGTAGTTAACTTCATAACACTGTCCAAATGAGTTTATAAAACTGATTTGAAATGTGGATTATAAAAGATCTCCAGTGCCTGACAGGATACTCAGTTCTGTTACGTGCAACAACAGACACTTAAGTTAAAGCTGTGATTAATTTTAAAGCGGGAATTCATGTTTAAAGAGAAGCTTTGTGTTCTGCAAAATCTTGGTTTCTGCTGATTTTGCTTCTGGCTTTGAATTGTATTTGCCACTGAAGAAGTTAGGAGGCCAAAGACAAGTTACGGTATCTCCCGAAGCCATAAAACCCCATAAACAGGTTATGTTTTCCTTGAAGCACCTTAGTCAGATGACTAATTCAAAGGTACCAGTGATTTTGCACTAACTGGTCAAGTATCTTGGTTTACTAGATGCAAGCTCATGTCACTTGCAGACAGCAGGGGTTGTGCCAGGCCCATGAGTTCTGACCCTTACGAGGTACCGGGGGAGTTTGTTTTCCTTAGAGTTGCTCCATGTAGAGAAACAATGCCAACTTGAGCATGAAGGTACATTGTTGGATTGGATCTGTGGCTGAGAAATATGATTTACCCAACTGTTGGTGGGGTAGTATTGTGCCACTTCAGAAAAGCTTGAGTGTGGCTCCCGTGCTCAGTCTTGTGTTACCAGAGCTGTGCTGGTGGGAAGGGTGCTGAGAGCCGAATTGTTTCACCAGGGAGACCAGCAGCATCAGTGTACAGGTTGGCTTGGAAGCTGCTGTCTTTTACTGCTTGTGAACTATCCTACATTTTATTATTGTGCTCTCCAGAGTACATGATACAGAACCTGTATGTATCTCATGATTTTTGGCATGTGATTCAGAGTCAGGAAGATTGATGACTCCTACTTCAGAATGGTTATGTGGCAAAATAGTTTTTGTGTGGTTTAGGGTGTTTATTTATCTTAAGCTGTGCCATAGTGTCGAACAATGTACAAGTTAATGTTTTCTGTTTCCCTTCATGATTTTCATATTCCACTACAGTGTCTGGAGTTTGAAATAATATATTAGGAAGTTTTAGATGAGTTTTAAAACTTACTTTAATTTTTCCTTCTTTTCCCCCCCCTCCGCAATTTTCTACAACTTAAAAGTTGTGGCTTCGTATTCCCAATTATTGAGATTTGTGGGCCTTTTTCTGGCAAAGGTAAAAAATGAACAGTGCACAGAAGATGCAAGATCTAATTATAAAACTTGAAGTTCTTGGCATTTATCATTGAACTGACGGAGTAGTTCTACTTGGTAAAAGCCTTTGCCATTAAAAGGATTATTGTTCCCTGGGCCCCAATGAAGAAGTCAGCATCCTTTAAAATATTAGTAGTAGGAAATATAGTGTAGGAGTTTTGGGCAAGTGACTCAGTACGAAATTGTTCAGCCAAAATTATAATAGCAAAATATAGTCTCTGCAAAATTGTGGCTGACTGCAGAATCAGTGATCAGTCTTTGACTGTTTCAGGCACATTACCTGTGAATCATATGATAACACTAAACGCCTTCTGAATTAACAGCGTGGAAAATTATATTGATTTTTTAAAGGATTTTGTGTTTTAAACCCAGAGTGATTCATTTCACTACATTGAAGTTGTGTCAGGGGAGGTTTAAGTTAGATATTAGGAAAAGGTTCTTCACCCAGAGTGTGGCTGGGCACTGGAACAGGCTCCCTGGGAAAGTGGTCATAGCACCAAGCTTCAGAGAGGTCAAGAAGCGTTTGGACGACATTCCCAGACATGTCAAATTTTTTGGGTTTGGTCCTGTGCAGAGCCAGGAGTTGGACTCAGTGATCCTTGTGGGTCCCTCCCAACTCGAGCTACTCTGGTTTCGAGTGTCCATAGTGTCATTCTGTATGCTCCTTGGGTCAACAGAGGTGAACAAGGACTTTGCTTATGCTGTATCTCAGTGTTAACACTTGTTTGAGAAGCTGGTGTTGAGAAGGAATGCAAAACATCTCTCCATAAATAACTGGAACAACAGCCCAGTCCGTTTTTGGTGGGAGATGTTACATGTCCCCTAAATAATATTAATAGTTTAGGAAAATTTAGCTGGCAGGATAGGCTTCCTTATCTCAAGGCTTGATGCTGTCGCAGGTTGCGTGGTATGTCAGTGTTGTCTCCATAAATTTCCTGTTCAAGTGTGACTCATGATGGTTTTGAGACATCCCTGGGTTGTTTAAGCTTCTTTTCTTTGTGCCTGAGGTTGACTTCTCTATTTGAGGAGAGCAGTTGGCAGTATGTATATACAAAGTCATGATGCTGACTGTCTTTTGGCATAACATGAAAAATGTCTTGCTCTGTCTCAGCTTCTGAAATGCAGTCAGGTTTGCAGTTGGAGGAGAAAAGATAGTTTTCTGTCTGATGTGCCTGCTACTAAACTCAGCCACTTCATGGTTTAACACTTGGCAGGAATATTGTGCTCTTTAAATGAGAGGTAAAAGCAGCAGGTAGCTTGTTTCAGAACTGATCTTTGAAGAATGCTTTGTTCTTATGGGTTTCTGCACTGGGAAAAGTTCTGCTCCACTAGTGATATGGAAGTCACTTTTTTTGGTCTTGGTGTATGTAAGTTTTTATTTGTGTTGAAGCCTGTGACAGTTTTGTTGTGAAGATCACTGCATGGCAAGGTTGAGTCTTGAGTAAGGGGAGGGATTGAGGGAAATGTCAAGTGTCTCTTCTGGAGATGCAGTTTAATTTTGTCTGCCTTTCTACTTAAATACTTCTATTCCTTTTTTATTTTTTTTTTGTCCAAGGAAACTAGAAAAAATACTAGTGTTGTGCTAAGAAAGTAAAAAACGTTACCTTGCAAAGTGCTTATGGAGTATTCTTAAGTTTTCATCTGTAACTGATTTAACCTGTGTGATTGATTTTGCTTCTGAATGTTGTTTTGGAGAGATTTCATCTACAATACAGTGAGTAGAGACTTTCCTGGCAGTAAAGTAAATTAACTAATAATGCAATGTAGAGTACCTTTGAATTAGTCATATCAGTCAAAGTGTAGAATTTGAGAAAATGAGCAGCTATTGTATGGAAAAATGGTTCTGCGCTCAGTTTGTTTTCAAAACAAATAGAAGCCAGGCACAAGTACACAACTAGTACTGTACTAAAAATAAAAACAATGCTAATATTTGTTAACTAATATTTCTTTACTAATTGTTTATTTTTTTAACTTTTGTTTCAGGGATTATTCCTCCTCACCATGAATCTCATGCTTTGGTGATGAAGTACCGGAAGGAGCAGTACTGGGATATACACCATGCTCTCCGTGTGATCCGTTTTATTAATGACTCTACCCCACAGGTGGATGTTTTCCTGCGCATTCATCAACTGGAATCAGGAAAATTGCCTCGAAACTTGGCTTTTCCGTTGGTCAGTTGTCATTTTAAGTCTCTTAATTAAAGTCTTTTATTCAACTTCAAACTATGAACCAGTGAGAAGCTGAAGTCACCCCACAAATACACGTAGATAGACCAAGTCAGGTGAATGGAAAACAGAGAAGTACTGGAATGAAATAAGACATTTTAGTCAAAGTGCTTTTCTCTTTTTCTTCCCCTAAATAGTTATGTAAGATTTTATGCCTTAGAATCTCTTTTGTGTGTTTTGCCTGCAAGCTTTCTAGCATTTTGTGCTCTAGTGCACTTTGGTTTCTTTACAGCACTGAAATGAAAAAGGTATACTGTTCTTGGAGCTCATAGGTTCTTACATGTCCTTCAACAAGAATAATTCAGAGCCAGTACAAGCAGTGATCTAATGAAAAGTGCATCATATATTTAAATTACTTGCTTTTAAATCTAGACTTTAATGTGCTGACCTCCTTTTTATGTTAGTCTGAACTGATGAGGGCTTCTGTCAGGTAATGCACAAAGTCTGCAGTTTACAGTGTACTCGGATATAGTTGAATGAGTCTGTGTTGTGATGCAAAGTCAGTAGTGGGATGATAAGAACAATGTGGTGTTCTCTTGTACAAGCCTCCATGAAAGAGCAGATGATGAGCCACTTTCTGAAGTGCATTTCATTCTCTATTTAAAGTTGATTTATCCATATTTACTCTAGCCTAACCTAATTCGTTATTTTTCACAAATCCTGGCAACGAAAGTTCAAAACTGTAAAACAAAAGCTAAGCAAAGTTAACACAGAAAATTCAGGAATATTTTAAACTGGAGGATTACACAGAGCATTCTCTTGTCAGAGGAGGGAGGGTGTGTTTGTGCCCTTACCTTGGCCTAGGATTGCAGCCATCCTACCCTGCAGGTTTCCTGTAGAGAAATTTCCTTGTTGTTGGCATGTGACCCAGTGGGCTGAAAATTCCTCCCTTCTAGACCAGCATTGCCTTCTGAGCAGTGCTTTGCAGAGCACTAGCTGCTCTCAGTACTGGATGGGGTTTCATTGAGGGGGTGTTTAGCAGAGCCCCAGTTATTAGTCCTGGAATTTGGGTTTGTTTTGCTGCAGAAAGCATTTGCTGTCTTTAAGCCAGCCTGTTTTCAATGCAGTAACTGTCCCCTTCAATTTATGAGAGGTTACTGCTTGATAGTAATGCAGGTGTTTTGTTATAGAGGCAGAGGGAGTATAATGTTGTATTGATCTAAATATTTTGAAACGTTTGTGTAACAAACCGCAGAGGTCTGCTAAATAAGTTTTGTGCATCTGAAAGCAGAGAGTTTAAGTAGGGGTGTGTATGTCTTGCAGCAGGCTGTGAGGCAGAGATGCATCCCAGTAGTATTTAAGACATTCCATGCACTGAAGCCTGTGATCCAATAGCTTAGTGCTCCTGAGGGTTACAGTAGCCCAGATTGTGGGCACATAGGGCTTGTTGCACTGCCTCCTAATGGAGTCAGTGCTGCCTCTGTAAGGAGGGCTGTGAGAAGTGGGGCAAATAGCCTTTCCTTGTGGATCTTGGCGCTTCACACAGTTCCTGAGTTAGCTGTTGGCATGAGATCTGTCTGGTTTTAGAGTTAGTTACCTACGTCTACCCTGCATGCAGCCATACTCCTGTGGTTTAGGCTAATACTTCTGTTGGGGAACTATATTCTCATGAGACAAGGTGATGGTATGCTCATCACATGCTTCTAGTCATGGATTGTGGGTAGTAAGGTGCTCATCACCTGGAAAAGATGTTGGTGTCTAGGAAGTTTATCTCAACACAAATGATTTTCTGTATGTTAAAGGCAGGTATACAGCTCATGGCTGCATCATGTTTTTCAGTAACTGTAACATCTATGCAAAAGTGTTTGAGAGCTTGTCTGGCCTGTAGCAAGGAACAGGATGAAATATTCTGCTGCTATGGAATACAAAAAAATGGCCCAAATATTCCGGATTACCGATACCTTGTTAGAAGTAGTATTTTCTTATTTGACAAAATTTGGAACTTTAAAGCAGAGTTGTTCCAAACTGCTGTTGTGCATTTTGATTTTAGAAGCAAGCCAAGCCTTACTTGCTTTGTCTTAAAAGGTCTCTGTCATCATAGTGCAACTGCTGCCCAATCTCTTATTTGTGAATGTCAGAACAGCTCTTTGTGTATGTTGATTTCTGTTTGTTTTCCCTAATGGCAGAGAAAAGGAATATAAGAATAATTTGAATCAGAACAGTCCAACACTTCTGTGTAGGTCACTTTTTTGGCTTTGTTTTTCAGGAACCTGAAGATGAGGTGTTTCTTGCTATTGCTAAAGCGATGGAGGAAATGGTGGAGGATCCTATAGAATGCTATTGGCTTGTCAGTTCCTTTGTGAATCAGCTGAACAGCAAGCACAAAGATTCATTACAACAACTGGTAAGGAAAAAACACTTCTTTCATTTTGGGAGAAAAGGCAATCATGGAAAGCATTAATCCATGGAGACAACTGGAGCATCAGAGGCAACACCTTTGGATTCTGTTCCACCAGCTGTTTTAAGAAAATGGGAGGAGTGCTTTATGAGTTGTGCTTGTGCTGTCCTGGAGGACACTCTGTCAAGTGTAGCATTAGAAATTGCTTTTGTTTGCTAAATGGTAATATTCAATTGCATCCTACCTTCTCTTTAGGTTGTCTAAAGGTTACATGGTATCTAGTTGGTTACATTTCTCACAAATTGGTCACTTAAGAATCTTGTTTCTTTTAAACAATTAAAAATGTTACAAAGTTAAGAACATCTTGTTGTTTTAGGCTACATCTCTGGCATCCATGTGCTGCTCATTGGATGATAGACAAAGCCCAGTTGTTCTTGCTTTATAAATGGAGCAGAGTACTACATCTTCAGTATGTTGCAAATTAAATTGTAATAAAAAGTGGGATAGTTTTAGCACTGATCGTTTAAACACTGTCACAGAATACTAATTTTTAGTTTCTGTCTTACTGATTTCTGAAATTAGAATTTGATTGCAAATAAAATTCATACTTACCAGACTTAAAAAACCTTCTGTAATTCTTCATATAGTCTTAACAGAAAAGAAGGTCTTTAGTTGATGATACCCACTAAGATAAAAGTACCTGTGCACTAGCAATCACCAAATGAAAATTTGTTTTGGAAAGTTATGCCTGCCCTTTGCTTGTTACTCTCTTGGGAACTCAGACATAATTTTTAAATCTACCTTCTGTTTCTGGAGGTGGAACTACTATACCAGTTTTTTTAATTCCTTTCAAAGGAAAAAGAAGTATTTTTAAAGAAAGTATGTGCTCTCTCTACATAAAGAGAGGCAAGTGTCTCTCCTTACTTTTTTTTGGTAATGCAAACAATGTACCAAGGCTTTATAAGTGAGAATGTGGAGAGAGGAAGTGTTTTCTCGCTTTGACAGCTGAGGTCCTTACTGCTTATCTGACTATGACAAAAGACATAAAGGTACTCATGAATTTATGAAAATGTATATTGTGTTACATTAAAATGTAAACAAAACGAGAAAATTATCAGCATGTTTATACTTCTAAATACTTTGGAATTTTAAACAATAAATCAATGTCCAGCTCTCAGTGAGTTGCACAGGGATTTACTCTCAGAATTGATTTTCTGGGTTTTGCCGCATTGTGTGTAGATTTTTTTTTGGATGTGTGCTAAGGCGATTAGATTTGAGGTGAATGAAACTCAATTTTACTCGTGAAGGAAACAGTAATTAGTGTACCTTTAATCTCTGTATTGCCTTAAGCTCTCAAGCACCTTCCTGCTTTAGAGAATACTGCATATATTGGAAGTTCTGCTAATAGTCAGCAATTTAAGGAAGCTGAGATTGTTTGTTTAGTTAAGCACTTTATTAGTTAATTGCAAAAGTCAGTAACACTCACATGTTGGGACAGTTAAAACGATGCAGGTTCATAATTTTAACATGTTGTTTTATGCCAGTGGAATTTCTAAGACATTACGTGTCTTACAGTGTGCATTAACTGTGAAGGTGCTCTGATGTGAGTTATCTAAAATTTTCTAATCCTTTCTCAGCCAAAAATTCTGGAGCAGTATTTGAACATTGAAGATAACAGACTCTTGATGCATCTGAAGGCATGTGCTGCAATGAGCAAACTCCCTTATGATCTTTGGTTTAAAAAGTGCTTTGCAGGATGTTTACCTGAGTCTAGTTTGCAAAGGCAAGTTCTCTTTCTTTTCTTTCTGTTCATAACCTCATAGTAATTCTAGCTTTTTGTCATCACTAGCAGGCAAAGAGTACTTTATCTGTAGGATTATGGTGTTAACTTCATTGCTGACTTGGAAATGAGAAAATTGGTTTTAATTCCCCTTGTAACTGGTGCAGGATAATCAATCTCTGTGTGATCATTTCACCCACTGAAATTAAAAAAGAATGGAGTTCAGTATACCAGCTGATTCTCTTAGACGCTTAATGTCTCCTGGGATTTAAAACTCAAAGTCATCCCTTAGTAATAGATGGCTGAATGGTAGTCAGGCTTTTCAACCAAAATCCTTTCTTAGGGAGTGATTGCAAGATTGTCTTATTGCCAGATGAAAAAGATTTTGGGAACAGAGGGATGTTGTAGTTACTGCTGAGGAGCGTTAACACAGCGTCATTCTGCTCCTCACAGCAGAGAGGCTGGGGCTGCACAAGGGGCTGGGAGGGGTTCGCATCCAGGACACCTGACTCCAGCTGACCCGAGGGATATCTCATTCCATATGGAGTCATGCTCAGCAATAAAACTGGGGTGGAAGTTGGAGGAGGGACCATTTCCTGTGTGCTGGCTAGGCATCAGTCAGTTGGTGATGGGCAACTATTTTTGTTTGCATCACTTGTCTTTCTTGGGTTTTAGTTTCCTCTCTTTATTATGTTCCTTTTCTTTATAATTTTTATTATTTTAATTATGAAACTGTTCTTTTCCTCAACTCACAAGTTTGTTTCTTAACTTCTATCCTTCCAGTTCTTCCCCCATCCCACTGGCAGGGGTAATGAGTGAATTACTGTGTGTGCTCAGTTGCTGGCTGGGGTTAAACCATGACAGAATGTCTATTTTAAAAAGTACAAGGGGAGGTTGAGTATAACAAAGTTAGTGAGATTGTGGATTTTATCGGGGTTCTAGAGTTAGAAATAGGTTATCGAGATTTTGAAAGGGCAAAATTCTTGTGCATGCTATTTCACTGAAGGGCTTCTGAACTGAAGCTTGTATGATTTCTCTAGTTCTGCTGCTTGAGAAGTATTGGAAAGCAGGAAATTCAAGCTGGATGTGGAGAAACATTCTTTCTGCATTCTTAAGAGTTGCTGATAGCTGGACAGGATGTGGCACAAAGAAAACAATGTTTTCACCTTCAGCTGCCTGAAAACTCTGAGAATTAACAGGGTTCAGGGGAAGTTGTGCTTCAAGGGAATCACTTCCAGGGCTTCAGTGGCTAGTAGAGGAACCTGGTAGAGGAACTTAGCAGAGGAACCTAGCATGGACACAGAGTGCTTTGTAAATTGCTCTGTAGAAAATGCTTTTGTGATGATGAAGTTGGTCATAATCTAAATAGTGAATGCAGTGTTGTTTGTTTATCTGGGACTTCATATTTCATGGATAGAAGTGGGAAATGACTGTTTTAAAAAATGTTTTGTTTGTCCTTATAAAAATAAGGTTTTAGAGAACAAGCTGTAAGATTAGAAATTATGCTTTCTGCTCTTGTTGGACTGTGGTTTTGGATGTTTTACTGTTGGCAAAGAATGTGTTTGATAGAAAAACCCAGTTTGAATCTAAACTGAAGGATTTTGTAGCAGACCTTTGGGTGCAGCACAGTGATTGTTACATGGCAAGTTCTCAACAAGCACCTATAAGGCTCCAAAGTAGTAATTTCTGTATTAGAAGTGACTGCTTTACCTGGGACTTGTCAGTCTCTTCAGGCCTTTTTTTTGTGATCTGAAATAGCCTTTGCAATCTACTGCATTGGGAACCTCCTTGCATGTCTCCTGGGCAATATTTTTATTTAGAGCTTATGTGATTCAGTTTTGCTGTTTGCTCTTATGGCTGAGGACTAGAACTGAAAGTGGAATTTGCATCAGAGCAGTTTTGCTCTTGGAGGAGAAGGCTTTTTTAAAAATTTCTATTGAAAATGGAACATTTTATGGTGCTGTGCTATCTTGATAGTATAAAAGATAAAAAGCTAGATGAAGAATTTTTATTTCATATTTCATCATGTCAGAATCTTTAGTTTCAGACTTCTACCATTTTGAATCAGTTTAGTAGTTTGTCGAGTTAGTGTACGTGTTTAGCATTCACATATATTGTTTGACCTTACTGATACAGNCATGGAAAAGGTCATAATATTGTTTTTTTGTATTACTCTGAAGTAAAACAAATTTTAATGTTGACACTTCTGATGGCAGAGCAATCCCTTTTCCCAACAGTTCTTGTGGAAACATGATAAAAGTGTACTTTTTCTTGGCAGTTTAGGTTTCTAAATTATTCAGTTGTAATCATAATGGCCTTATTCACTAAGGAAATAACATAGTTCATGGGTAGCATGTGACAGATGAACCTAATTAATGCTTGGAGATTCAGTTTGGATTAAAATCTAGAAGCCCGAATGCTCATCTGAAATGTATCCAAATGGCAGTGTTGGAACTGCTGAGATTTGAAAACAGGCTTCCAGTTTTCCTGTGAATTTTACTTACTTTTTTTTCAAATGAGAGATAATGTGAGCACAGTCTTTTATGATTTTATTTAGCTTATGATTTAATACTGTATTTCTTGGAGAGGTTGATTGCTTTCTATAAATTGTAGTCTTCTCTGGCAGGCAGCTGAATCTAAATTTCATGGTTTTCTCATTTGTTTTTATTTCATTAAGGTGTACAAGACTCGTACAAGATGTGCAGAAATTTTCTTTGATAATGGTGGGATGAAGTTGCACAATACCAGCTTAAACTCCTGACTGACACTGCCATTCCATATAAATACTCTTTTATAGCACACCTCTAGTCACACCTTTGGTAAAAGTTATGCCTCAGTTTAATTTACATGGGCTTGGAAAATGTGTCTAGACAAGTTTCATGTAGAAACATTTCTTTTGAGCTTAAGCAGTGTCTTTTTATGCCGTAATACACTCAACATATTTTGTAACAAGCTTCTTAAACTTCTTAGAGATGCTACATTGATGAAAGAGAGGAGCAGACTGGCCATTTCAAAGACTCTCTATCCCACCTGCAATACAGACTCGGTGCTTCCTAGAGTATGAACCAGCCTGGCACACAGGTTTGAGAGGGACAGAAGAGCGTACTTGTCTCTGAAACAGGGAGAGAACTGCATCATGTAGTTGTTTTCCTACTCATCATTGCCCTGTTTGCTCGATTTCTGCAGCAGCATCTCTGGTCTCCTCTTTGGTAAGCCCCATGCCTGGAAAGCTTTCCAGTGCTGCAGTGTGAGCCCTCAGCTGGAAATCTGTGCTCTTAAAGCTTGGTGTCCCGTCTGTGGCTTCAGCTCTACAGGCAAAATGGCACACTGGCTGTCGGCTTAATCCAGCACTTTCACCCCAGATGATCCAGCCACAACAGAAGCAGTGCAGCTTTGCAGTTGTACTTGTGAATGAGCCAGGCATTTTTTTTAAGGCCTAATGATGCCAATCACGTAACACGCCCCTGGCTAATGTTGTTTGTATTCTGCACTGAAGGCTTGGCATCAGCAGGGTGGCATTGGGTTATTACTCTCTTGCAGCTTGTTAGTGGGAAAGTATTTGGTCACTCTCCTGAAATCTTATGACTTTCCAACTGGCACTATCCCATGTGTTAATGTCTGGCTGCATAGTTTTACATCTGTGATCTCCATGTCCTGCATAATTTACATCTAGCTGTAAAAACTTAAGTAATTAGTGAGTAGAAACAACAAACATATGAAAAAAGGCCTTAAATTTACTGGAGTAGGAGATCATAAGAATGTGATTGTGGGCTACTACTGTGGGGAAACTTAATTTGGTTTGCCTTTGTCTAAGTAACTGAGCTGCTTCCCAGTTCTGTAAATGGATGAGCACAAGATCATGACACGACATTGGAATGTGTATGAGCCTCATCACGTCCCTCCGTGCCCAGGTACCATTGGAAGGACACCCAGAAGTGCAGGCAAAGGAGAAAGCATTAGATATCTCTGGCCTGGATGGCTGGAGGACCAGAACCAGGAAAAAAGGCTGGGTATGTTTACCCTGCAGCCTAGGGAAAAACTGTGAGACTAATGGTAATATTTCAGAAAAGGAGCAGCAATGTAGTGGTGTAGGAACCTCAGAAGCTGCCAGAAGAATGGGATCCCTTCACACACTAGTGCACACAGAGCAAGTCGTGTCTGGTCTCCAGAAAAAGCTCAATGAAAAGTAAATGGTTTCATTTGCGTAATCCTTGGCGTGCTCTTTGCCTTCAGAGCTTCCCCTTTCATTTTAGCTCGTGTTTGTCACTAGTGTTTCTCTGAGATATACCCACAGGAGTGCTCCTGTGGTTAATTGAGTGGTTATGTTTCGCAGAGGATGATAGTCACACAAAACACAGGGATTTTAGTGTATACCTTCTTTTGCAGCGTCCCTGGATAGGGCTGTAGGCACAGTTGCATGATGTTTCTGTTCTGCTCTTAAAGTGCTGTGGGTTTTTTCCATTTTTGACATAGTTTATGTTGTTGTTCTGGGCTCTGCTGGTACAGACAAGATGCTGACTGTTGGTCACAGTGTCGCACAGTCATTCCCCCAGTCACTGCTGTCACTGGTGGAGTTGCACTGAGAGGAACAGTAGCTGGAAATGTTCAGGGAAAAAGTATGGCAGCAGGCACAGCTGGTTAGTGCTGACATCTCATCCACTTTGCTATGCACCATCTTCCAAAACTTGTTAAAGACACTGGTGATTTAGATACAGCATCTGTCTTGCCATTGTTAAAACACTTGTTCTGGAATCAGACTGAGTAATGGAGGAAAACAATAGAGTGTTTTCTGAACATAGCATGTAACTTAATGTAATTATGGAGACTGAAGTCAGGAGAATTGGATGCAAAATAATGAAAAAAGACTGAGTGTTTTATACTAGGATTAGTAAGTTTGTTTTCAAATTAATATGAGCTTTATTACGAATTTTAAAAAAGTATTTCCCATTTTTAATGGCTGCTGCTCTTTGTAATTGTCATTCATAATAAGTTTGATAAGGAAAATGCTTTAGAAGTAAACAGGGATGAGCTGTACAGTATGAAACAGGACTGTCATCTCAGTTTTCTTGTAGCCTTTCTTAAAGCTTCTAGACCTGACTTGAACATCAGTGTAATATTTACAATGATCTTTTGTCCTGGGATGCTTGAACCACAAAGGGAGCAGTAGGATTTTGATCTTGGATTATGTGTTGTTCCTCTCCATGTGGGAATTATACTCATTTTTTAATCATAGCAAGACAGGGAATTAAAACTAAATTGCAAAGGGGAAAGAAATTGGCTGTGCTTTTTTTCCCCCATCTGTCCATATGGGTTTTTTGTTTCCTTCTTTTTTAAGAGTAGTCCTGAGGATTTTAAATATTCTTTTCTTCCTTTCTTCATTATAAGTTAAAATGGAGTCTAAATTTTTTTGCTGAATGGAGAGGTGGTGAAAATAGTGTCAATAAATTTAAGTGAGTAGGAGAGTAAGAACCTGACAAAGAGTTGACTTGAGTCACAGTGTGAGAAATAAACACTGTGTAGCAGCAGCAAGCCTTCCATATTAGGACTTAAAAAGCCTTGCACCAAACAATCACAGAAAGGTTGAGGTTGGCAGGGACCTTTGGAGGGCATCTGGTCCAACCAGCCCCTCTGCTCAAGCAGGGTGCCCCAGAGCCAGTTGCCCAGGATCATGTCCAGATGGCTTTTGAATGTCTCCAAGGAGAGAGGAGACCTCACCTTTCTGGGCAACCTGTGCCAGTGCTTGATCACCCTCACAGCTGAAAAAGTGTTTCCTGATGTCCAGAGGGAACCTCCTGTGTTTGTTTGTGCCTGGTGCCTCAAGTCCCTTCACTGGGGACAACTGGAAAGAATCTGGCTCTGTCCTCTTTGCACTCTCCCTTCAGGTATTTCTATACGTTGATAGGATTCCCCAGATCCTTCCTTTTTCCACGCTGAGCAGTCCCAACTCCCTCAGCCTTTCCCCATAGGAGAGATGCCACAGTTCATCATCTTAACGGCTCTTGGCTTGGCTGTCACTTCTTAACTCCTTGTTTAAAAGTGTGACACCCACACTTCAGCTGTCACAGTTGATGTCGCGCCTGCGTTGTGCTCTGCTGGCACTGGAGGGCAAATCTGTCTGGGAGAGGTCATACAAAAATTGGGTTGTCTTTGGAAGAAGAACACCCATAGATCCAAATTTATAGGTGGGCTGCAAAGATGTTTTTCAGTTAGTATGACTGTACTTAGAAATTATGGAGGATAGCATGTGATCTTTGTCCCCCATGATTTTTTTGGAAGGAGAAATACTTTGAACAAGTGCCCAGAAGGAGCAAGATCTGTAATCTTCAGAAAGTCTTTCTGACACAGATCTTAAAATTCAAGAACTAAAAATAATGCAAGCCCATAAAAGCTGCCTTCTGACAGATGGTTTCACACTGGTTTTGGATAATCTCTCCTCCCAAGTCTGTTGATCTGGACCTGAGAGCGAGCTGCTGCTTGAAGGTTGATGTCAAATTGTCGCAGGTTGTTTTAGTAGTAAGGATCCATTTTAATATTCATCTAGGTTCTGTTGCTGATATGTGCAGCCTTTGGAGTCCTGCCCTTCAGGTTTTCTTAAAAGCCCAGGTACATTTTCTTAGAAGTGGTAGGAGTGCTTAGGCAATTCTGAGAGTCTGTGCACAGTGGGGTGGATTGGAAGACTTAATATTTTCCTTGTGCCTAATTTAAATGTCATGGATTGTATCCTGCTGGTAGGTCATATTTGTGTCTGATACAGCAATGACCTGAAATATTTAGCTGCTTGAGATGTTGTAGTTCAGTATTACATCCCTTTGAATTTTCAACTACTTAACTGTTTGAAGAGTATCTTTATAAGGTGTGCTAATGAAGTTAATTTCTTTTTGGTTTTTTTTCACTAGGAAAAATTCTCACCTTTACCAGGCACTGTAGAGCAATTATTACAGTTCACGCTCTTAAAAGAAGATTTGCTTTTTGTACTTGAGCTTGTAAACAGTTCAATTTCTAAACAGTAACACATCATGCCAATACACCCCAATTACTGCTTGCTCTCTCTTTGGTCTGTACAGATTTAGGAGTTGATAAAATGTCTTCTATCTATCCTGACCCAAATAATTCAATACATTGCTATTATTCAGAAAAACAATCAGAGAAGAGGTGATTGTACAAAGGCTGTTCTAGCAGATAAATAAGCAGATAAGCACTGCAATAATGTAGTGATTCCTTTTCACTTTCTTGTAGGGTTTGGGACAAAGTTATTAGTGGGTCCTGCAAGATTCTTGTTTTTGTTGCTGTGGAGATATTATTAACTTTTAAAATGAAGATAATAGCACTGAATACTGCAGAAAAGATCACACAGTTTTTGGAAAATGTAAGTAGTCTATTGTGCTTTTATAAAAGTGCGTTTCAGCCTTAGTTGTTTGCCTGTTGCAGATGTACCATAAGATGTTATAACATCACTTAGTGAGAATAGTGGAGTAGTACAGAGGTGAAGGGAGAATGCACAGGAATGAGAATAATGATTTTTCTTCTATCCGGAGGTAAGGCTTTCATAGAATGAAACTATTTTTAGGCTTGAGGAATGTATTATCTACATTTGTACAGAACTAACAATATTCCTTTTGACACTAAAGGAAGGTTTTTCTGTGAAAGAAAGTGCAGGTGAGGTTAGGCTAATTTTTCTGGAAGCTCCTTAGAGGGGTTAGTTTCTGGCAGTGTTTTTTTGGTTTTCTTGCCTGAGTGTGAATCTATAGACTCAAAATGTGTTTTCTCCTGGTGTGAGGATGGGGTCATGAATGTGACCCTGAACTTTCCTGATCCTGAATAGTAACGAGCCTCACAGCAGGGCTGTAGGGTTCCAGTGTAGCCCAGGTGAGTTAGGTGAGATATGCTTGTGGCCATGGGTGGCCACTGTGAGTTCTGCCTGCTGTCCAGTCAGGGATGTGTGAAGTGTGAGGTGTCTGGGTGGTAACGTTACCATTTTGTAAATAAAAGCTTTTTGTCCGAAACCTGGAGGTAATATGGTGCATGCGGGAATGAGGAGTGGTGGGATGGTAGGGCAGGGAGATGGGATTCTAGTTTTAATTTTCTTTTTGCTAAAGAGAGAAAGTCTGAACTGGAAATTCAAAATCTTCTTTGTAAACAAAACAATCCAAATGAAGCACTATGACAAGAAAGTTTGCCTTGATCTTTTGTAGATTCCTCAAGACAACACTGATGCCATTGTCAGCAAAGCTGTTGATCTGTGGCGCACACACTGCGGGACTCCAGCACACTCAGTCTGAGAACCCTCTTTGCTTGTCACAGCTTGGGAAAGAAAAAAAAAAGACATTTGAAAAGACATTATACGGCTCTTCCCTCATCCTAGTGTGATGGTCTTCATTAAAGCAACCAATATGTAAATATTTTTCAATAAATACAGATGGAATGAAGATACCTAGTAGTGGTGTGATCATGTACAGTATTTTGATTGCAGTGCTGTCTTGCTTTTGCAGAAGTAATTCTTGAAGCAAGGTGAATAGAATTACTGGTAATTTTAAAATGTGTCTGTATGCCAGCTTATACCTGATAAAACTAGTTACTGCTTGAAGGTGTTTGTAAGGTGATTGTACTGAATGTTAATCTGCTGGACGGTGGACAACCATGCCTTTGCTAAAAATGTATTTGTACTCTGTTAACACTGTAAATTTTCAGGTCAGTGAGACTTCAGAAGGCTGAGGTAAAGGACATCACAGTGACCAGGGGTGACATCCTTTTCTGCAAGGTTTTAAAATACATTCGTTTTATCTGTCAGCCAGCAATGTGTGGCTGTACCACCTCCTTTTTTTCTTCATGGAAGATGTTTTAGAGAAGTGGATCTGTGCAGGTATGGAGAAAATCACTAGGAGGAGTCAGTGTAACTCAGAACTACAGCCCAGTATAACCAATGTCTCTGCTGAGGGCTTAGCTCGAAATTGTAATTTGATTCTTGTTTGTGTTAGATTTCAAAATAAATTTAATTCAGAAGTGTAATTCCTGATTTAAGTAAAAGTCGAGTGATTAGCCATAGATAGAGATTTACTGGAGAACTGATGTTATTCTTGTAAAAAGGTAAAATTCTATTTCTAACTCTTGCATAGACCAGGGAATTGTATATAAAAACTTGCTGCTTTTCTGCTATTTGGCTCAAATTGATGCTCAGTATGCCAGGTATCCTCATTGCATTTGAAAGAGTGTGTTTAGCTTGTATTTGGTGTAGGGCAGACTTGAAATGCATTAGAAACTTTTCTTTTTGACTAGGTCGAGTTTGACTTGCAGCACATTAACTGGGGAAGCCTGAGACTTGGCTGAGGTTACCTCTGGAAAACCTGGGAACGTGATCTGTGCTGGATGCTGAGATGCTGCTGTTAGTGTTGCTGGAATGCCCGAGTTTAGCCCGTTCATCAATCCATGTTTGTGTCTGCTTTGAAATCCCTTGTGTGTGTGTGTCCTGTAGTGTAACCCATTGAGTTCACTTCAGGTGGGAGCTTGTGTTCCCAGAGAAGGCGTGGGAGCTGGGTAGAGGGGATGGGAAAGAGCACACACATTCTGAGAATAATAGCACTGCATTCTGTAATGTGCCGTGTAGAAGTTTTTCAAATAATGGCCACGAGTGCAGTCTGAGAGATTGCCCATTTGAAGACTTTCCCCCCAGGCTGCACAGCTAATTCACACAACCCCAAGGGTACGTGTGCATTATCCGGGGCTTTACACGGGGCATTACTTGGTTATTTAAAAAACAAGCAGTGATGACACTGAAGGTGTTCAGCTGTTTGAGTCCAGAAGGGGAATCAATAACTCATATTCTGTGAAGAGAGGTGCACTGAATCAGGATTAGAAATGCCAGTCAGTGTTACTGCTTCAGACTTGATAGTGAGTGCTCCTCCAATTACTATTGGTCTGAAGGCTCCAAATGCTTTTTTAATTTAAAGAAGCCTTTCTCTACCAATAGGCCTTGGAACTGCACAGAAGAGAGAGATCTACTTTTACAGAATCACAGGAAGGCTGAGGCCGGGACCTCTGGAATCCATTTGGTCCAAACCCCCTGCCCAAGCAGGGCCACCTAGAGCCACTTGTCCAGGACCACATCAGTGTGGCTTTTGAATGTCCCCAAGAGAGGCTCCACCACTCCTTGGGCAACTCGTGCCAGTGCTTGGTCACCCTCACAGTGAAAAGTCTTTGTGTTTCCACGTAAGCAACAGCAATTTTAGTTAAAACATCCCATTGTATGTGGGATGGATCCTCAAATGCTGCTCCACTGTAATGACCAGCTGAAGTTTGCAGCTTTTCCAGTTCTGTGTACAAAGAAGGAACAGGGGTGTTTAATGCGGAGTGCATTATTAATTGCGGGCTATGCTGAAGGAGGGGAGTTTCTAGAGAATATATAGTGGTTTAATTCCATGCTTCCTTCACCAATCTGGTAAGAGACATCTGTGTGTCTTGTAGTGGATCCATTGACAAACTTTGCTGTGGATTTATGAGGGAATCAGTTTATGCAGAAAATGTGCTGAATTCCCAAAAGACTGGAAATAATGGATCTGGCAAACTTACACTCAGGTGGTTTTTGGTGACTGCTCAGTTGCTGACATGCTCAATGGAACAAAATGCTTTAGCTCAGAGACCTGCTTCCCAGGAGAGCAGAACAGCACAATGGGAGCTTTCACTGTCCCCAGCATATGATGATCAGGGGGATCAGTTGAAGCAAAGTACCTTCAAGGTCCCAGCCTGGAGCAGAGCCCACTGTTTGGGAGGCCTGGGTCTGTGCCTCCAGCGATTATCATCAGCCTCGGGTTGGAGGCAAACAGTTGCTCTTTGACCTCTTGAACGAAACCAGAGCAATACTTGTGGTGTCCACCTTGGCACTTTTAGTGAGAAATCCAAGTCTGGTCATTTATCTGCTATGAATGATGAGTTCCTTACACAGATTCTTTTGACATTGCACGTCGTTGAGTCTCCCACTGAAATCCTTGGCTAAGTAATGCGAGGAAGGGGTTATCTTTGCTATTTATTTTCTGTTAACCTTTATGTCACCCAGGAGGAGCATGGTAGCAAGTCGCCTGATGGTAATTTTTCCTGAGAAGCTTGAAAATGAGGTATTTTGTGTTTATTCACATTGCTTCTCCATGACTGGCTGACTGTGTAACTGCTTGCTTCATGCTTGCATGTTCATTTAAAACTAGCTGCTAAGTGTTGGGTATTTTTCTTTTTCCCTTCGTTTTTCCCCCACAGAGACAATACTGAAGCATTTATTTTGGACAGTGAGAGCCCACCCCCTGTTAAGCCTTCCGCTGCCAAATATTTTTGTGGGCTTAAGCTTAATTTGGTCCAGTTCTTCCCTCTCCAGAGGGGTTTAAAGCAGTGCCACATGTTTGTGCTCTCCCATGTTGCATGTGCCAGTTCTTTCCAGCTGATGTCCAAATGTGATGGAAATGCCAGATAAGTAACAGCAGATGTCAGAAGGTGATGCTTGAAAAGTGGTGAGTGATTTGAACTCTAGTAAGGGGCCTCATAGTATGGAAGGAAAAGCAGGAGAGTATGGAGACAAAGGTAGCTAAAATACAGTAATTCAGAGACTAGTAAAGTAGTGGTGGTACAGAGAATGTTTCTGTGGATAGGAGAAATCTCCACATGGGACAACTCCAGTCGAACATGATGTTTTTGTGAATGCCACAGCTCCTAACCACAGCACAAATTTACCTAAAAGCCAAGCTTTTGTTCATTCTGCCACTCGGGGAAGAATTTTATAAGCAACTTTGTACCATTTGTAGCCTCCACTGCAAACGTGTAGGAGTAGGGTGGCGTTGCACCCCCTGCACCTTGCCCTGGCTGCTGCATCATGGTGGTGGTATCCACACAGGCACCAGAAGCTGTCAGCTCCCACTGCTCAGGAGCAGGGTGGCTGCTTTGTCCCACACAGACCAGCTCGACTGTGTGACCAGGGCATGGCCAAGCTGTTGTTTTTGCACTTGATTGTCTGGGAATCTTGATCCAAGGGGTGAAGGAGAGAAATAGAGGTGAGGAAGATGATGACAAAGCAATCTCACCTATCCCTATGGCTGAACTCTCAGCCAGGCACTGCCAACGGAGTGTGTTCATAGAGGTGTCTCTGTGAAATGGAGAATTGATTTTTTTTCAGCCTCCTCTGTTTCCTGCCTGAAGATGGCATTGGATTGCAATTTGATCGCTAGTAATTACACAGACTACACTGAAGGCACACATGTCTCGTCACTTAGACTGGTTTTATCAAGTGCTTCCATTAAAATGTAAAACCCCAGCCCTTTTGTAGTGGTCTTGGTGTGAGAAATTGGACTGTGTTCTCACATTTCTTGTACAATGTGTCCTCACCAGTATTTTTATTGTTAAGGCACAGAAATTACTGTATGTAACCAAACCACTATGTACTGCTGTAGTGGAAGCCGTAGCTTGTTGTGGGAGAAGAGGATCTTTAGTAAAAAACTACAATTTTGTTTATTTATCCAAGCCTTACTGGATAGCTACAAACTTTTTGGCTGTCAGAATCAAAATGCATACAAACAAGGGTTGTGAGGAGTTCAGTGAAAACTCACCCAGATGAAAACAAACCCCAAAAGCCCAATTCCGGAATTTTGATCACGTTGTGTCTCCCTATCAAAATGAGACAGTGCCAGAATTTGGTCACTTAAAAATATTATAGATCTTTAAATTTTGTGTAATTGGAAACCTCTGTGTGTGTCAGGGGAGGGGAGCTGCTCCCACCTGCCAGTTACAGTGAGGGTGTTGGGTGTCATTTGTTGCCTGAGGGTCAGAATTTTTGCACCTTCACATATGAAAACTGAAGAGCCTAAGCAGAGCTGTTACCTTCAGTATGTTCTGCAGAAGGCTTGTGAGCCTGTTTGAAGGTACGTTCTTGTTCAAGCAAAGATTTTTCCTGCTCTTTTCCACTATACAGAGGCTTCAGCTTGTCACAGCCTGAAATGATGTCCAACCACTGAAGCTACTTGGGGGGGGCAAAAAAAAAATATGAAAAGGCAGTATGGATGTGCAGGAAAGGCTCCTCTGATGAACAGCAACAGCACTTGCTGGTGCTGCTTGGTGCCATTTTCTCTTAAACACTGGCTGTTGCTTACTGGAGAAGGGCTTGTGGACAGGGGAGTGTAGAGCTGGCAAAGGCTGCACATTGACTCTGGCAGCCGGCACGGGCAGAGTGTTCTCTGTACCCTCAACATCGTGGCGACAGGTGGGGTTTGGTTGTGTTGGTGGATGTGTGTGTGTCTAGTTCAGACTGTTGGATTTGCTCTTCACTAATATAGTGTTGGGTAGAACTTCAGCAGCTCAGGTACCATTGTCCTCGTTTGCTGATCCAGCTCAGCAACAGCTCATTTGATATGTCCCACCAATCTGCTGTGGTAAGCTCACTCTTCTGCTTTACTGCCCACTGAGGTAGGCGAGCCTGGCTGGCAGCAGGACGGCTGGTATCCTTCACTGCATCCGTGTGTTACATTGTCAGTCACTGGGACAGAAGGTGATAAAATACACAGGCACAGGAATGCTTTTTTTTAAATGAATTTTTTTAAGAAACTGCATACATCAGAGACAAACAATAAATTAAATACCATGCAGTTTCAGTATGTACAAAAACTAGGACACAGAGATCCAGTTTAATTTTTTCTAGTTATTTACATTGTTTTCATACAGCCATAATCTGTTAAATTACAATACTGGAAGAGCACGATTGACAGCCACCACACTCACTCCTATACAAAGACAAACTATATACATACACTTGGATATCAACTGGAAAATGCAACCGGTGCAGGAGTAACTGGGACACACAGGAATGCAGGTAATGTGCCCGTCACCTCCTCTTTGTTTACAGAAGTTGTTCCAAGCTCGAGCAGACCGATCACCTGGGAAAAAATAACTTGTCCCCTTTTTCTTTCCTGATTTTTTTTAATTAGCCTAGTCATGTCCCATGGCTATTTATACAAAGCGGTTTTATTTGCAGGCACATTAGAGAGCCCCCATTCATGTATAACTATGGGTTTCCACCTCGCCCATCTATTTTTATGAGTGCAAGCTTCACTAGGCATGTTGGAAGGGCTCCCCCCTCTCTTGGTTTAGTGTTTGCACTGCACAGGTGGTGCTGTAGAAATAACAAAGGGTGAGTTTGATGAGTAGTTGCAGTGATGGCACAGTGATGTGGTTGTACATGGATTAGGATGAAATATATTTGGTAATGGTCTCACTAAATTGTTTCAGTTAACAAGTCTATTATATTCTTTCCCCCTGCTTCCTTCTCTTCTTTTAATGCCCACAGTGCTCACTAGGCATTGCCTAGACACAAAAGTTGGCCCGAGCCCCATCCCAGCAAATCTGCAGCCTGAAACTTCTTCAGCTTGCAAGTATCTACCCAGTGGGGTGTAGGGTGGGCAAAACTCACAATGCCCACCTTCCCTCCGAGTCAGAATTATGTTGCCAGGTCCCTGGTATTGCCACCATTGGGCTTCCTCACCATCCCATCCAAACAATCAAAACTTTTTTGTCGATAGATGTCCCACTATCTCCCCAGCCCCTATACCCCCATTTCTACTTGATCCCTCCATAGGCTATAGAACAGATGTAACAATACTTGCACAGTTTAGGGATTCAGTGAATTAAAACATTTTTCTTCCTTGGCTCTAGATGATTATCTCCATTATAAACCTTGGAGATGGATGATAGGAATAGTTTTTTTTTTCCATGTTGATTTTTCCATTCTCTAAATCTGATGCAGTTTCTTTATTACCACTATTAATCTCGTCCTAATATGAATGATTGGTGTTAAAACAATCTGAGCAGCAATGGCATCATCTTTATGCCCTACACATAATCCAGGTTGAAGGGGGAGAGAGACCATGACTGTTTGTCGTTTTGCTTTTTTTAATTTTTACTTTAAGTAGCTGTGATTCTGTTGGGGGTAGAGATGTCTTTCACAGTTGAGAAGACAAGTGCTCAAGAAAAGAGATCTAAAAAAAAGGGACTAGCAGTTCCCCAGCCTGTGTGCCACTTCCCATGGATGCCAAAGGAGGGTGTGCAAACTGTGGATGTGCTGCCGTGGTCAGGCCCTGAAAGGCTGTTGAAGGATGCTTTGACAAAGGTTAACTTCACAAACTACCCAGACCCAATGAAGCTAAAAGCAGATGAAGTATCAGTTCTGTGATACTTATGGCAGTGCCAAACACTTTGTATGGCTTCTTTCTCCTCCCCTTCCCCTTTTTCAGTAATAAGCTCTATTTACCATGGAGGAGAAATATGGAAGTTCTCCCACTTGTGTCCTGTTGTCTGCTCAGCCAGGAGTTAACATAATTGTTAAAAAAAAAAGAAAAAAAAGAATTAAAATAAGATTGGCTCTATGTAGCTGCCCTGGGGACAGCACGAGTTATGGGGCAAGGCCGAGTGTGACAACTTCCCTCCCGCCAGCCTACTGAGTCCTGTGATTTCTTTCACCACTGCTCCTTAAATGGAGTCCTTTCCCTTTCACAGTGAACCTCTAAGCCAACAATGCCATACCAGGTGGTGAGATCCATACAGGGAAGGAAAGGAACAGCTCTTTGGAACAGCTACCTTGCAGAGCCCTCTCCTAACACAATGTCTGTGTAGTCAGCATGAGGGCTTTTTTTCCCTTTTTCAAAGGTGATGCAGTCTTGTTACGTGTGCACGTGTATTGGATTGAACTTAAAAACATGAACCCGATGTTCTAATGACCCCAAAGCAGTGTATTCCTGGCTAGTACATCAAGTGCTCTGCCTTTGCTGCACTGAGCTGATAACATTGCACATTGAAGGCTTTCACTACCGATGAACTTGTATCTAAAGCAACTGTGAGCTGGTGACACAGGGATCACTGTGTGTTTCTTCAGAAATCATTCCCCAGCCTGGGAAGTGTCTGAGGCGTGATGCCTCAAAAACGAGGCACCAGAAGCCAGCTGGTTTTTACTTTCCTTTGATCTTCCATTCCTACAGCAACCAATTCTTACTAAATAGCTAATAATTCATACCATTGCAAGGATGGCCATGGATGAGAATGAAAAGCTTTTGCTTGCCTCTGATGGAGAACAAATCCTTGAGGCCAAGTACCACCACTAAGCACAGAGGGAGTGCATCAGCCTCGCTGCCAGAGGTGTTGGGGCAGGTTGGATGCTAGAACCACTCCATGGGCTACACACAGGTCCTTTTGCTGTACTCCTGCAAGCAGAGGAATGAGATGAGGCCTGAGAAGAGGCAGGAGTGTTGGCACTATGCTGCATTGGCCATTAAATGCTCGTGTGCAAGAGGCTTCTCAGCCCACAATCCATGAAGGGCAACGTTAGCATGGCACTGGGAGAGGTGGACAGGGAGCACAGAAGAGAGGATAGATACGTGGAAGACAGTGAGAAAGAAAAAATTAGTAAAATAATAACAGAAATAACAATATTGTAGTAAAAAACTTTGGCCTTTCTGATTTCTGTCACAGCAAATTGCTATTATGGAAGAAAAAAGGTGTCCTGAAGTAATAATCTGGAACTTCTTACAGTAATGTTGCTACAGTGCTTTGGGCCACTGTCCCAAAACATGGCATTATAGTTTCTTCTAAGAGCTGGAAAGGAATCCTGACAATGTTTGCCTCAGCTTGCTGGCATTATACTAGTTAAGGACTTGATTCTGTAAGATGATGGCCTAAGTTCAGAAAAGCACTTTAATATGTTCAGCTTCAATTAAGCCTATCAGACATATCCTTGAATGCAGTGAGGCCGTGTCCATGCTTACTTACTGTAGAGCACACGCTTATGTTGGCAAGTAAACCAGGCCCAGAGTGACCAGCTCCCTGAGCTCTGCTTGGTCAGTTTGTGTGTTAAACCACTATAATAAAAATAAATTAAAACCGAAATTAGAACCAATAAATTCAGAACACCTCTGAATTGCTGTCCTTAGGCCTCGGCCGTGGGTACCAGTGACAAGTCCCACCATCCATAAGAATGCACCAGACTCCTTTTGTTAGGCCAGGTAACACAATGTGTCATGCTTTGCTCAGAATGAGTTTAGGATCAGTTCTTAGAACACCTGATACAAAGAGGATAGATATCCCTCATCGAACCCCCAGCTCCTCCTGTGACGTGTCCCTCTGCAGAGCCAGTGGGAATCCCAGCCTTTCTTGCTGCTGGGCGCACATCAGCTCTTGCTTGGTTGCAAGGCCTGGGTGTGAAGACAAACTACAAGCGGAGCGGATGCCATGCAGTGACCATGAAGGGATGGGGTTTTGCTTGCTTGTCCTCAACATTCTTCTCACTTACTGCCAATGGGTTTATAAAATTATACTTGAAAGAGATGAAAAAACAAACGGTTGCTAGAACTGAAGTAGCCTTCAGCAGGGAGTCCTGTTCTTTAGAGGTGATACCTTTTTCTGCTTGGAAGCTGAACTGGTCTACTGACTGGCCACAAACTTCTCCAGGGAAAGAAATGCTTTTCTAATCAGATGATATTCACAGATGGGCTGGCCCATAGAGTATTTTCGCTCCTTCACTGTCCTCATAAGGTGCTTGCAGCCTGAAAGGAGTGTTTGGTGTAAGTGCTTTAATGCCAGAGGTGCTCATCTTTTCTAGACTTTACCCAGGCCAGATGATTCCCTGAACATCTTCTCAGGGCCCTCTGGAGTTGATGACAGAGGCTTGTCAGGATGAGGGGTGCCTGAAGACAGAATGGCTGCACCATCAGCTGGGCTTGAACACGTATGGCAAATCCACATGCCGGGAAAGTCCTGTACATAGATGCCAAGTCTTGGCACGATTCCCACCAGGGGTATTTTCTGTTACTGAAGCTTGAACCAGCAGGTCTGATGATGCTGCAGTACTCATCACATGTAAATACAATTTTCCTTTTTTTAATATTTATTTTTATATTTTTTTTTTTTTTTTTTTTTTTTTTTTTTTTTAAAAAGGCAGTTCGGAAGATTTACATTGAACGTAACAGGGAAGTGAATAATACCAGCACTTATGGTTCCTTTTAGTTATGTTTTGAAGATGGCATAGTAGTCAGGTAGAATTGATCTGCTACGGTCTATGAAACCTGAAACCCAATAAAAAAAAAAAGAGAAACAGTAAGGTAATATCCTCACATGTATATTGTACATAAAAAAATGGAGAACTAAGTGCTACAGTGACACCATTAAGCAGCTCAATTCCTGCAGCACTGACATCAGCCATGCTGGCATTGAGGACCCAGAACAGACACACTTCCTTTGCCCTTGTTAGACTCACAGTTCATACTCTTTGGGTCCATCCTGTGGGATCCCTGAGTGAGTGATTGCAGATCAGCTAGTTCTCTTTCAGACCATATCAGGCCTGATTCCATAAAGATTGTCTGGTTTAGATGAACCTTATGCTTTTCAGCCAGGAAGATTTGCATATCATTTAAGTCTAATAATTCATTCATGTCAGAGGCTGAGGAGACAAATGGAGCTAAAATGGGCACCCTTTCTGCAAGGACACCCTGAGCCAGAAGGCCTGGATTTATCATAACTGCAAATACTTTTTTTTTAAGCTTTGATTTTTCACTCTATTATGAATTAATTAATGTGTCCCACTAGTAAAGTGACACATTCTTTGCCCAGCTCATGCAATTGCTTAATGACATGAATAGCTCATTACCTTGCTAATGACTTTATAATGGTGATTTATCTAAGTTTGTTTAAGGGAATGACTCTCTTTTGTTTAAGCATGCTTCCTTCAAGTGCACATTTCCCAAAGCCACTTGCCTAACCAGTAAGTCCTGACTTTCAGGCAAACCCTTATTCCAATTTCTATTATATTAGCTAATCCCAGACTTAGAGAGTCCAAGCTGCTCAGTAGCTTTCAGATGGAAACTGAGACAATTTAAAGGGTCCCTGCTCACCTCAAAACTGGAAGAGAAGGAAAATACTGCCCAGAAATCTATGAAAGCCAAGCAGCTGGAGAGACTTCTGGAAAACTAAACCAAGTCGGTATGTTGTGAGATGCTAAAGCCTCATGGAATTCAAATGAGCTCTCAATAGAGCTCTACTCCTTGTAGCAACACCCCCCTTTAAAACAGTCTCATCCTCTCTACATTTGTCACTTCTTCCCTGGAGAAGTGAGCCAAATGTCCCTCAAAGGCTTAGTCACCAGGGTCAGTGGATCTAGGCCAGTTGTACACACTAAAGCTTCTTCCAGACCTCACGGCTCAGAAGCAGCTGGCTTGTCTCTAGCAGCACTCCATTACTACAAACCCCAGTGCAACCAGCCTAGCACATCCTAGGAAGGAAAAAGGAGATTGTTTCTGCAAGGGAATATATGATTAATACATGTGGTGAATTTTAATATAATTATTAATTTATACACCTAAAAATCCCCTAATACAAAATTAATTTTGCCTTAAGCTTTTCTATATTTTTCCTAAAAGTATTGCCTGCATTTTTCATGAGCACTGAGCTGATGAACATATTAATAGAAGGGCAGCTCCAGTTTTGCACCAGATCTCACTGTCACTTGTCTTGAGTACCTAGCTCTTGTCTTTAAAACGTTGATTTGAAAAGGCCTGACTTAAGCTGCCATGCCAGGACTTTTTGCTCATCTCGGCATAAAAGCCAGAGCAGACACAGCACAGGCGGTGTGAGGGGATGTGCCCTGACCTTCCCAGCGTGCTTTGGCCCCAACCTGTCAGAGAGGAAGGTGAGTGGTTTGGGCTCATGGATAATTCACTCAGTCTCTACTTTTCTAACTGAAAAAAAAAAAGCTAAAAGTGTAACAAACAGTGCCTCCTCTATAATGTGGATCTTCCTATTTCCCCACTGCAATCGCCTCTGGCCAGAGGTGGAGGACGGGACTGAGGGATCGTGGGTGGGACGTGTGCGGTGTGGAACAGCTGTACACTCAGCGGGGTTTAGTGGGTGCTCATTCACACTTTGCTCAGTGCTCTATGAGAGTCCCCTGTTCTCCTTCAGACACCAACACTACTTACTTTAGTTCTCAGAAGAACAGATACACAGCTAGAGCACGATGATTTAAAAAATAAAAGGAGGTAACACTTTATTAAACAGGTGGCACATGCCTGCATAATGCCACGTCACGGGGCAGTATGTGTTTGTCTGTGTCAGTTTCTTTTACAGCCTGGAATTCTAAATGTTTTCTAGATCTCATGGTGTGTTTAGTGTGTGTTGGAGAAACAGCTGCTGGTTTGTTTTTTTTTTTTTAAACAATGGTATTCATTTATAGTCTTAAAAAAATAATCTCAGTTTACCTTGTTAGATGCCTACTTAATTCATGAACTTCCATTTCAGAGCTTTTGAATTCATTAAGCTCTTTTCGAATGGCTGCCTGCAAAGGACAAATAAACTCATTAATGTATAAATGAGAGAGATCAAAATAAGTTCATTTTATTCTAAAAAGCAAAGCAGATAGGTAGCATTACCTGAGAGAGAAAAACCAACATAAAGACTTCAAAATGTGAAAAGTAAAAGAGATAAACATGTTCTAATCCACATAAAGGGAAGAGAGAAATGCTACAGTAGAATTGCTCAATTTGAAAACATATTGCAGACAACGCAGATACAGAAACCAATTCTGGCTTAGTATGTAAAACACTTTAATGTACAAAATCCAAATTAGCTTAAGCATGGGAAAAAAATTATGCACTGGCTTGTCCATAAGGGAAAAAAACCATAGAGGCACCAGCAGGAAGAGAAATACTGAAGAATAAAAAAGCAGAGGGGGTGATTTGGAGGCACTCAGCTTCATGGTAGAGAAGTGGCTCAAGTCCCAAGCCCAAAGTCAAGACCTCTGACAGCCCTGTGATATTTGTAGTTCACAAATGGGTTTCACTGTGAGTATTTGGAGGGGACATGCAACATGATTCCTGGGGCAAAATGCTCCCCTGGGTCCAAGGAGTGTGCCACTGCCTTCCTGTATGATGCTGAAAACATAAGCATCAGGACTGCAAGGGGATGCTCCAGTCAGCTATACTCATGTCTGTCAGGAACTTTGCTCAGTGACGGAAATCTAAACTAGTTATGAGTAGCACAAGCCCAAAACAAGGCTTTTCTAACAGCCACTGACCCAGTGTCCAATTACCTTTGCCTTGACAAGTCCCAAGTGATAGATTTTGCAAGTGTTTTTCTACAGAAAAGGCTCCCTGTGCTCTTTCTGCACAGCTTTGGGTTTCTGTGTCCCTTAGAAGAGCCTGTCAGGCTCTGCCTCCATCCATTAGGAAGAATGATGGCTGTGCAGCAGTTCAAGAGCCTACCTTCAGCAGACCAATCTGCTACTGAAGTGACTGTGAAGGAGGCCACAAGGGCTGCTGACTTCCACAGGGTCTGAGATCTGTTTTCCCCTCCATCCTTCATCCATTGGACAGCTGCAAAAGTGCTTTTCCTTCCCTTAAGAATCAGACCTGATAAAGGCAAACTCTGACTGAAGGCAATTCCCTCCACCCAGCATACAGAGGAAAATTTACTGGCAAACAGAAAAGTCCATTGCGAAAATCTGTTTTTGCAATAAATCTACCCTGTGCTGATCAATGAAGACAGCTATTGAATCAAAGCTCTCGAAGAAAATGATCTTTTATAGGATGATGCAGCTTTGTCAGGAATTTTAGAGTTGATTTCAATTTGTCTGGCTATTTTTTCCAACAGTGAACATAATGGAGGGGAAAAGCAGATCATCTCAATGGCAGAAATCAGAATACTGCCCACAGGACTCAGCCCCCCCAAAACAATCTATCTGCTTCCTTATGTCATAAGGGGCACTAATATTAGAATGACAGACAAGTGTCTCTTCTTCTCTGATGCTTTGCTGAGAAAAGGTTCATTTGGAGAACTTCACTCTTTTGCCTGACTATTGAATTTGCACATGCATTATAAAAAAAGAAAAAGTAATGTTAAAGTACTTTGCCTTAATACTAAACTCTTTACCAGGTAACATTTGATGGTGGTATTTAATGCTTGTTATTTGAGTGACACAGGATAAGGCAGGACTTCTCTGGAGACCAAATCTTCTCCATGCCCAGATGAACTTTCTCTATGCCTTTTATCCCAGACAGAACCAGTTGGGTGATTTGTTCCCTCCCTCTTCTAACAATTAAGGGAATAAAACTAAGTCAGTCTACTAAGATCTTGTCAAACATGGTGAGAACAAAATGGGAAAAGGTAATTTAACCCAGTATATTATGGTCTGTGGACAGTCCAGAGGAAGTTTTCCTTTTTTTCAGATCAGTACATGCTTCATTAACTTATCCAAAGCTAACTGGAAAAAGCCCTCTGTCAAGGAAGAGACCAATGGGCACAAAAATATAGAAGTCCTTTGGTTCAGCTATACAAATATAACAGGTTGTCCTTTATGAATAAAAACAAGAGCACCACCAATGAGTGGCATGGAGAGAAATTCTGCTCATTCTCTAAGCATTGGACATCATTGTCTCCATTGCTGCATAAGAAAAAACAGTCAGGGCTTGAATTCAGGCATCTGAAAATCTTTTAAAATTACAAGGGCATCATAGAGCAACTGTAAGCATGGGAATTACTGATCAGCATCATAGTCCTTGTTTCTTACAGCATCCATAAAACATTTAAATCTTTTTTCCTGAGGCATCATTAAAACTTCTGGAATGTGATTGATATCATTTGCCAGCAATTTAACCCCTCTGCCATCAATGCTGACAACAGAGACACCATTTAGTGGAAGTCCTACTGGTGCTGAGAGGGCAGTGCCATCAATACCAAATGTGAGTCTTTTCTTCATCTGCAGGTCTCATGTGATTTCAGTTCAGTGCTTAAATTACTCCATGGTAGAAATCCTGAGAAAAGGCTCCTGTTGGCATTTTCACACTCAAGCCTTTTCTGTCCTGGCACAGCAATTCTGGCAAATGCTCCTGTCACACTGATCTGCTAGGTCTTGCTGGAGCTGTCAGCTGGCAGCATTAAGACCAAAACCAACAAACAAATAACAGGACTGTCATTAATATTCCTTCCTTCTCCTAGTTTCCATGTATGTAGAAACCCTCTTGCTAAAGCTTTATGATTCAAACAAGCAAACCTTCTGAATGGGGAAAAAAACTAGAGGTGTGTTGGGAAGGGGCATCAGGTGGAGCTTTATTCCTTGATAGCTATGGGACCTGTGCAACTCAAGGGATACTGTTTGCAACAACATACTCTGAGTGTTCAGGTCGTGGCTTTCCCAGAGTTGCTCCACTTACTTTGTCGGCGGCTGTGAGTCGTGTCCAGGGTTTGTCTGCCCTCCTGTCATAGTCCTGTGCGTCTGCCACCTCCACGTAGTCACTGAAGCGGATGAGGATCTTTCTCTCACGTAGCTCTTCTACAGTGGGCCTTTGACTCAGCTGCAGGTTTGAGGAAGGAGTGAAAAAAGGCATCAGGACTCTTTTTTCCTGCAGAGTGCTGCTTGGGGATTTATTTTACTACAACCATTGTTATGATAAAAAGAGGGCTCAGACATTCCCAGTACCGTTGTTTTTATCAAACAGAATTGCTACCTGAGAGATGCCCTCTTGTTATAGCACCTTAAATATCATCCCAACCTGCTGCCAGAGCAGCCCATCTTCTTTGGGAAGCACTTGTGGCTAAAGACCCCAATCCCTGGCTGAGATTGATCATCCCTGGCAGAAACAATATGTAATGCAATAAAGTCCCCTAGTGCACTGATGCCACAGAAAGAGAAGACCACAACACAACTTTAAAACTACCTGCACAGGCTCTTCACTCCCCAGCCTTCCACTGCTGTGTTTGCTTCTGTGCTGCCTGGGAAGAGTCAGGCCAAGGCACTGAGTGGCTCCTGCCCTGAATTATGTGCAAACTGTGACAAACAGCTTCCTTTATGATTCTGATATTCTACAGACTTGTCTTTACCTCCAGAAAAGGCAGGCAGGGTGACTAGTGCTCATCGAACTTTTCACTGTATCTACTGACAGCTCTATTTTGTGTCACAGCATATTTGACTTTTAACAGATTATCTTGCATGCTCTAAGCCAAAAAATCCACAAACAGGCTTTCAGGGATCAATTCTCCTTGGATGCACAGCATGCTGCTTAATGTCAAAAGCAATTACACAACCTTTCTGAAGAAGGTGCTACATAGATGTGTGCATGTGGCTGTAGATTAGCTGAGTAAGTTTCACTGTTAGACTGAAACATTTGTAATCAGGATACATCAGGAACAATAATGTCCTGATAACAATTACTTACAAAGAGTACCATGCTCTTCCCACTCACTAGAAATAGGATGCTTTTCAATACTTCACCCTTGTGAAGCATGAAAGGTCTAAATATTTCATAAAATGTTTGAGACTCTATTCTACAACATTATTTATGCTCTTGAATCCGCCTTCATCCCAAATGAAGTCTCTCAGTTCCCTGCATTTCATCTTCCAGGGAGAATTTAGATCGAAAGCTGCCAGGATACTAAGTGAAGGGGGAAAAAACCCACCTTTCTCCAGTATTTGGGTGCTGATGCAAGAAAGTTCCACTGCTCCATCTCACCTCTGGCTTTAAGCCTGTGTGCTTGTTCCTGGCATGGATGGTTGCCTTTCTCTTCTCTTGTGATGGGAGATGACAGTGGGGCTGCTCTACTTATGCCAACTGCCCTGAGCATGCACCCACGAACGGGGTTGGTGCACCTCATGTGGGGAGTCTGTAGAGCTACACTAATGGGAATGAGGATGCAAATTCTATCCCTCCTGGCTTCAGCCCAGTCATTTTGCACACATCAAAAACAGAGAAATCAGGGAAAGAGAGTGTAACCAGAAGCACAACTCTACACTCTATTTCACGATGACCTTGCCTAGGACAGCTGGCACCAGTCAAGTCATAGCTCAGCAGTTCATGTGTTGTCTCCAAAGCCATTTTGGGGTAAATCATGACACTTAATGGGATGGAAACTCCTTGCTGGTTTTAAAAAGAACTTCAAAACTTCTGAATATTGCAAAGAGCTTAAAATTAAACAGTTTTTCACATCCATCTTCTTCTATGGGAAGCATGATGTTTCCTGGGGGAAGCTGCTCTGCTTGTAGCTGCCACAGAATATTCCTCCTATTTCTCACAAAAGCTTCCTAAGAAAAGCCCCATTTTTTATACCCATGCTTAGGCCAGCCATGCTCAGGTCAGCCAAAAAGCACCTATGCAATGAAGTTAACAAGAGCCATTCCCTTCTGAATTCAGGCTACATGTTTTGGGAACTCATTTTAAAAAAGAATAAAAGACATACACAGCAGGCATAACTTTTCGTCTTATTTTAGACAACAAGATAAACATATCTCTGAACTAGAGTACTATGTCAGCAAAGTCTGAAGACATAATAAAATATATTGAAGTACATCTCGATTTAAAAATGTTACCTTTCATTCAAACAGAACGAAACTGTAACTAGAATTGACTCTTCAGCCTGGAATCCTGATACTACATTTATGCTACCTGCAAGTCAAATACACTCTGCAAACAACACCAAGAAAAGTAAAGTGCTACACCACACTGGGATTATAATCAGAGTTACACTCTAAGTGAGGCTTTTCTCTGTCCCACAACTCATCTTAAATGTGATCTCGAACTGGCAGGTTTTTCTAGCAGCCCTCTTACTAGGAGCTGCAGGTTTGTTAGTACTGATACATTATTATTCAGATAGCACAGCACAAATTTGCTTTCAGTTATTGAAAAATCTAACCTCTGACTACGGGGACAGGGAATCTTTATGCTGAACTAATATTGTGACTACACCTAAAAATTTCAAAGAGGCTGACACTCCATCTTTACTTGCATCAACTGCTTCTTTTCCCAAAACAGCATGAATTAAGGATGAATCACCAATATTATCTGTAAACATCTCATCTTCTATCATCTTAGGACATAGCCTAGATTTTGTTTCAGATCAAAACGGAATTAAAAAAGACAAACTCTTACTGCATGGAGTGTGACAACACCAACAAAATACAAAATCCTGTGAATTAAACTCTGTTTCTAAACAGCTATAAGGGAAGTGTGAATGCCTGCAAACTTTCTAAACTGGAAGTGGACTTTCGAAAAACAACTGTCTGTATTTCACAGCTTCTGTCAGCTCCTGACATCAAGTTTGTGCTAATCCAAGTGATGTGGAAGTTTGTACAAAGGAGAAGGCAGGTGACTGCTGATACAGTGAAACATGCCATGCCAGGCTGCTGTCTAGGCAGTGTCAGGAAGGCAAGAGCATCAAGGACCACAGAGGTGGTGATGTTTCTGCTGGCAGTGTGAATTCATTGTTGGTGTTTACCTCAGTGATATATTGGTTCCTGAACAGCTAATCTGTCTTCCTTGGTGTGCTGGCTATGGGTAAAATCAAAGAAATGACAGTAAATGTTAAGGGTCATGGGATGAAATGAGACACATCTGAGGTAAGTTCTCAGATTTGCAAATGCACAAAAATCAAATCAGGTGCATCACCTGCACTGAAACTCACTATAACCCTTTGATGGGTGTGAAGAGCAGTGCACTGAAATACATGTGAAAAAATGCCAAAGGCATAAACACATAACACCAGGTGTTAATGTGCATTTTTCATTCTCAGGTGACACCTAAAAGCTGCAAATTAAAAGCTGCTTCTTCCACTGAAGACATACAACTATGGCAATATTTTATTTTTAAGTGCCCCACCTTTGCTTCAGAAACCTACAGCCAGTGCAATTTCAGGTAGGTATACAGCCCATCGGAGTGGTGGGTAGTGCCTCCATCTCTATAGAGCAGAGAGAGCAAGCAAAGCACAGAGACTGAGCTCAAAGTGACCCAGAGGCCTGGGGCAGAGCTATGAACAGACTCTCATGCCAGTGCTCTGGCTGTGAAAGAGTCCTGAAATACACAGCTGATATCACATAGTTCATGTGTAGCCATAAATCTACATATATTTACATATATAAGTACATGCACACAAAATATATTCAGTACATTAAACCAAAATGCCAATCTGATCACGCTAAATGTAAAGAGAAGGACAACCATAGTGAGTGTTTTTTAAAAAAAAAATTTAAATTAATTAAAAAATTAAAAATTAAAGCTACATTATTTGAACGGTTAACAAACTTCCCTGCCTCTCATGCTATTTCAAAGATTTCTTGTGAGCTGCTAAGTGTGAGGGTCTTGCAGTATGTTTGGGCCGCCCTTAACTCTTGAATTGCAGGGGAAACAGCTTTGCAGAGCAGAATCTAAGCAGCCTCACTGTAGCTGTCGGTTCAATGCATGTCCACATTGAGCGGACAGCTCACCTGAGATCTCACCTTGGAGTTTATTTTTATGACCCGTGAGCTGCCATCTCTTGGGTCAAAATTAGTTAATGCTACTGAGCCTTTTTTGAATGACACCTGAGAATGAGCTCTTCTAACAGACACATTCAAAACTTACAGTAAAAGGACACAGCCAAGGACACAATGCTACTGTCTGCTCCAAGTAGGGAGAAAGGGTTTTTACTAAGCTAGACTCTTTTTTACTTACTGTTAATGTCAAAGGGATGAATGTGAGTGTCTGGACTTTTTCTGTGTGCACCACTGGGCATTTACTTTTCTATTTACTTATTTGTAAAGACTTGTGAGCTGAGGGAGCAGGATAATTTTATTGCAAGTGGCTCATTATTTGAGTGTGAAACAGGGTAAAAATCCCTTTTGAAGTAAATGGATTTATACTAACGTAAAAGCAATAAATGAGGACAGGACTTCTCGTGTCTTGTCTCAGGAGGTCAAGTTTTCCTCTGTATATTCTGGCACACTATAGATACAAATGGGTGTTTTTCAAGCCTTGATACTAATCAAATTTGGAAGGGAAAGTTTAAAACAAATCCCTTTTTCCTCAGTGTGGGAAACGAAGCAAACCCAAGCACCACTGCCAGGTAAAGTGGAGGCGGATGTACTCTTGCAGGCTGGTCTTGGGATTTAGTCAAATGCAGAATCCTGAGTTTGCTCTACTTCAGACACAAGGAAGACTGTTGTCTTGGCACTTCATTGTTGCCTGCTCTGCTACCTCATTAAAATGTTATAGTTGTTATTTAAGGAAGAAATCAAGGTGAAAAATTACAGACCCTAACCAGCAGCATGCACTATCCCCTCTCTCCTTTGCTCCCCACCTTTTTTGGTAAAACCGTAGGAGCAGGATGTGATGAAAATGCCCTGAAGACCTTTCCCTCTGACTATAAGTGCAGTTTATCCAAATTAGCTGCCAACCTTTTTTATTTTCTGACCTTTTCCCTTCCCTCTGCCTCCCTCTCACCTCACTCTGATGAGTCCCGCCTCTCTCAAGAATTCATTATTTTCAACAGCCTGTGCTAATGCAAGCCAGTGGAGGTCATGGAAAAGACTGACCATTTTCAAGCAAGCACAGCATTTCCCAGTGAGGCATCAGTGAACAGGTAGTTTAAATTGTACCAGGGCAGGAATTTAATGGAGCAAGGATTTCAGATTATTGCACAGATTTTAGGAAACAGCCACATCTTATAATTTCGGTTGTTGATATTACAGCTCTGAGATATTTCATTTTGAAGCTAGATTCTGGGGAAAAATAAGCTATTGGCAGTGGGGGAATAGGAAGCAGTAAACAGTTCTGGGGATTGGGAAGCATGATGCCATTTAAGGAAAGAGAAGGTAGGAAAAGAAGAGTTTTATTCCTCTTTGCAAGTGATTTGTGCAGTGTTCTGGTAATCCAGGCTACAATTCTCTCTCTGTAATGGAAGTCCTCAGGGGGCATTCAGACTTGTGTTAATTGCCTTAGTGCTTGGCCAAATTCATCGTGGCTCAGAGAGGATACATTCTTAGTAGTAATTCCTGGGCATGCAGATCTCCTTGTGGACATGACCCACCTGCAACACTTCTCCCAGAGAAGGCTTGGGGGTCAAGACCAGTGCTCAGAGAAAAACCCTTACTAATCCACATGTCCTTCCACTCAAATGATTCAAGTCCATGTGCTCAGCAGGCCCTGAGGGACAGGGAGGGAGAGGACAGGTGTGACTGGATGCACAGAACTCACCAGACGCATCTCAGGTTATAGACAAAGACACTTCACCTCTCCATCCTCGGGTAGGAGGAACACTAGCTACTGAGAAAATTACCCAACAGCATTTGCCTCCACTTTGTTCTTTGAATGGCAGCTGTTCCTCATCCCAAATTAATCTGGAGTTAGATGACTCTGAGAGGATGAAAAGTGCTTAAAGGGGCAGCTTGCTATAGGTCACCTGATTTCTTTTTAATATTTTTTTTTTTTTAGAAATTGCCTGTCCATATGATGAATTGAACTGGATATTTACTGCTGACTTTAATAAGACATCTAGATCTAGCAACGTAGTCTTACTTATTACAGTATGTCATGTTACAACTTATCATCATAATACTGTAACAAAATGTCAGCACTGAAGGAATTTTAAGAACAGGTTTTTAATGGATGGAGTGGGTTATTTCTTTGGAGTTGGAATGTTGCCACCAAAAAAAATTGGGGACAGTAGCAGTTTCTACAGTGCAAGGTCAAAAGTCTCATCAGTTGTTTCCACAGAACCCCCTTCCCTTCTTTTTACCAACTACGCGTGGTTACAAAAGAGGCAACATGGCACACTTTCCTTATGTTGAATTTACCCTGTGGGCATGTGTGTGCTTTAAAACTCAGTGCAAACAGAAAGGGCTGCTGGGCAACACACTTGCTGTGCTCAATTAAACTTCTGCTTGATCTGAGGTTTAAAATCCTTTGGTAATAAGACTTCAGTACTAACCAACAGGAGGAGCCTGCCACTCTGTGGTAAACACGACGACACATCTGAGACATGCTCATGAAAGACACAGCTGGGGAATAACAAGTATTTCTTGCAAGATTCACTAGGTGGTTGGCATTTATAGTTGTTGTTTATAACACTTACATACTATATTCACTTCATTCCTCTAGTGATTCCTGAGCTTTCATGATGGTATGTTTGGTAGGTGAGAATAAAATCTATTGTTACATCACGCTTGTGGTTCTTTCATTAAAATAGTATGTTACACTACAACAATTTACAACAGTTTAAAAGATGATCCAAATCAAACAACACTAAGTCATGTTGCTACCAATCCTGTATGGGTGGGAGAGAAAACTTTCCTAAGGAGGAAGCCAGAAAAGGCTCAAAGGAATGTGACCAGGAACAGCGCGTATGCACATCAAAGGGGTTCGGACTGATGTTGCTCTTCTTGTTGTTCCTACTTAAAAGTGCAAACAACACAAAGCAAGAAATCTCACAGAACACTGTTGAGGTTTCAGGGAGCAGAGTGCTGCAATGCTGTGGCAGCCTGGGTGTTTTAGTTGAGCATGAGGCTGTGGCCTCTGCCTGCAACAGACATGTTCATGTGCTTTGTACCTTTCCTACAAAATAGTGGAGGGTGGGAACCATATGGTCATAATGCTGGATCAGTTAGCAAACCCTCACTTCTTAGGCAGCAGATCGGATATCTTCTTAGGCAGCAGATTGGATATGGGTAGCTTTGCTTCTCATCTGTGACAGCCATTCATCAAATGGCATCAAGCTGTAGATAGGATTCCTGAACATGTTTACCTTTCAATGTACAGGGAAATTTAAAGCCTGGTAAAATGGTATTTCTAGCCCTTGTGCAGAGCCTACATACCATGAAACACCTGCAATGCAGTTAGGATCTTTTCTTTCAGGCTGTGCTATAAGGGAATGCAAAACCATCCCTATCATTATGGTCAGGAATTTGTGTTTCAAAAATAATATTACAACTCTCTGGGTCTCAATCTTACGTCCTGCAGACAATAGCAGTATCCCCCTCACCAAGAATTCTGCCTATTTACTTGAACTCAGAGTAAGGCATGAGATTTTTAACCGTGAAAGAAAGCAATGCAGTTCTCTGAATGTAACCTTTCCATGTATATTTAAAGCTCTTTCCTTGTTGTTATTTACATCATGAAAGCTGTGATTATATAGGTCAAAAAGACTAAGCCACCTAAATAGGAAGGGAATGGTGCTGCTCCACAAACATGTGAGTTTTTAGGGGCTTTCTCCACCTCTGGAGATAAGAAAGATGGCAGTGGTAAAATTAAGTTTATTTGCAATTAAGTTTATTTGTTCACTATGTATGTTGGGGCATCTGTTGACATTTACACCAGCTGCGAAACTGAATGCGTGTATCTGAAACGATTCTTCTTCAGTTTTAAGAGTAAATGACTTTCAAATGGGAGGAAACCCAAAACCAAATGATGCTGTTTTGTTTGTCTTTCCCTGCCAATACAACACAGTGGATAGTGCAGAAAACAATTTCACAAATGCTTGTCTCTATTTAGTTTAAATACCTCAATTGGCAATCTCCCTTTCCAGAAAATGTTTAGTTCCCAGTTTTATGGGGTTTTTTTGGATGAAGTTTTCAAATGCAATCAGCCTTGTTTTCACTTTGCTCTCTGTAATAGCTATAGAAGCCATTACATTTACAAGGAGCAGTGGTCCTTGTAGATGCTGGTCTCTCCTTCACTGTTGAAAGCTCCTTCAATGAAGGCAAAATCTTCTTTTCTCCTGTTTGAAATATTACCAGCAATAGCCTGCAAAGCGGTTCCCTTCTCTCTCTGTGGACTTATATCCTGTAACATTGCTGATTTCTTTTAACGATTTCTTCTAAGACTTGTTTCACACTCTACTTTTGAAAACTGTGCTGAGGAAAAGGAAAAATGTAAACAACTGAGCAGTAGGGAGAAAGTTATAATAGTGTTGTAACGGGATCAAAGCTGCTTCTCACCTTACGTGTTAATCTTCTCTTAATCTCTCGTTTTTCCTCCTGCTCCTCTTGCTCATTCCGGGCTGTAAAACATTTACAAGGATCTCAGACTGTGAACTCATCGGGCATGCACAGTATGCAACAAAATAAGCCTTTCCATTAGTATATTAATGTTTCAGGACCTCTCTGATGCACAGTATGTCCCACTGGGGCTGGTGAACATCCTTGATCCGTAGCCACTGCGCTTCCTCACGCACTTCATAAAACATCTACAGCTTTCTTCCTTTCCCTGTGTTGGCACCTCCTCATGTGTGTCACTTTCTAGAAGGGCCGGGCAGAAAGCCAGCTCTTCAGAAAATGTTTTCTCCCTGCCCACAGGCCTGGTGGCCTCAGGAGGTTAGGCTACGATAAGGCTGGATTTTGCAAGGCTGCAGGGTCAATGGTTGAAAAGAAACACATGCTTTTTTTTTCTCCCCATCTACAGAGTAATTTCTTGCAGCTACGTTTTGGAGATAATAGAAAAAAACCTTCAGAATAGAGGTGCCAGGCAAATCGTGCAACTTCTCATGACCTGAACAGAGTTAAAGAGAGTGTGTCCTTCCATCATGAGCCTTCATAGCACCACACTGAAGTATAAAAGCACATCCTAGGGCAATTCACTTTCAACATTAAGCCGAAATACCACATGCCACAAGTTCTTACCGGAGCATGGCTGAACTGTTCTCCCTCAAGTGGACAATAACACTTGAGTACACCAACTTCTTCAGCTTAGGAGCAGGCTGCCTTTGTATGTCTTTGCATTGAACTTTACCAAAATTCACTAAACTCCCAGGTTTCTAGTTACTTCTTGATCAGTTAGGATCCATTTCCACTGCTTCACTGATAACTGAAATGCTCCTCACTCCAACCATGCTGGCACATAATAGGTGAGTGCAACCACAACTCATCAGCTTTTCCAGTAAGTACTCTGTTCCCATGCTGTGATCCACTTTTCACTCAGATAGGACTAGCTGAGGCAGGAATAACTCTCTGCAGGGGTGATTATGGACCCCAAAGGGCAGTTGAGGATAGTTGCCTTGATTTAAATTATTCAAATAATCCCACATTCCTCTCTGCTGATCCTGTGAAAGGAACTGGCACCTCTGGCAGCGTGGCAGTAACGAACCACCAGCTGTAGCTTCTTCAGCTGTGAGAGCACAAGTCAGCATTCTCACAAGCCAACTGGAACAAGCCAGATATAATATAAGGAGGTCCTAACTTAATGGAAGTCTGCCCACAGTGGAGGGAACGCAATGTTTCAAACCAACGCATACAAAACTGGGGCTTTTCCCACACAAAAATGAGACTCAAAGTTTGGAGACCATAGAAGCCTCTGAGCATGTGAGGAGGGCTAGACTGGGAATCAGGTTTCTTGTTGATCAGGACAGTAGAGCTGATGGATCTATCACAACTGCTCACTGACTTCAGCAAGACCGGGGAATCTCCACCAAAGCAGACAAAGAGCCATTCAGTGTTCTGATGTTTCACATCACACTTCTGATCTTTAAGTGCCATTTTACCAAAAATACTTCTTATATTTTCAGAAGGAAGGAAACTGATACCGGAGTAAAAAGAACATAAAACATCAGAGAGTCACAAACAGCTTTTTAAGTGATTGTTGGAATACCAACACCGATAAATGTAATTTCCCTCTTTCAGGGGTTCCTGTGCCTACTGGTCTGGATTTCCTTCTAGCAACTGATCCTCATGCAATTTTTTTCTTCCCTTTGTGTCTCAAATTTAAAGGAGTTGATCCTGTAAATGTCTACTTTCAGAAACGGCCACTAATAAATCTGTGTAAGATTCAGCCAGAGAGACACCACTAAATAGAGCCCACACAGTCAAGGTAGAACTACAAGCAGCCAGGAAGTTTTATATAAAACTTTGTTATGGCCATTCACTTTTGTCCTTGTTATTCAATGCCTTTCTCTTTTCCTCACTCTTAGCCCAGCCACTCACTATTAGAGACAACCAGTCAGGCTGATGACCTCAGTTAGGTAAACGCTGGATATTAGAATACATTCTCCCTCAAAACTAGAAAGTGACTTTGTTTTAGCTACTTCTCTGAAGTTAAGTCATGCCAATCTTGTGTAGCTATACAACTGATTTTATTTTATGTGTTCAGGTCTAGAGAAACAGAGCATCTCCTGAACGCATAAAATACAACATCAGTTGTATCGCCTGGGTGCAGGTGTACAATTTTCGGATCTGATTTGTGTGCCAGTGTGAAACGTTCTCCAATACAGTCTTCGGCTCTCAGAGTCTACCTATCCATCATTTCTGTGAGAAATTTAGGCAACCCTGAATGTGCCAAACTGACAACTGGACTAGTTGTATCCATCTGTGAAGTGGCACAGGGGTGGTGTGTGAGGAGGATTGAGGCATCCTTCTTCATAAGCTTGGACAGCAAGTATGAACTACAAAAGTGTTCTTTAGTCTTCAAACTAACTCTACAGGTCTAGACTTCTCTCACTATATGCCTTTGACTTAAAAATGTGAGTCAGTGATTTGAGTATACTTCAGAGAAGGACCCTTCAAGAACCAGTTGCCCTTGCTCTCTGTTTCCTTGCCACGACTGCTGTAATCTTACTGTTGCTATCAGCAAGCAGCAAAACTTGTGCAGTGGATGCTTGGCCCTTGTAGTTTGATAAGGATAATTCATAATTATTGCAGCAGCAGAGAGCTAGGAAGAGCTCCATTCACATATTAAGACTGGCTGTCCAGCCACATTTTGCCTCATTTCTTCCCATCAGGATGGGCAATAATGCAGTTACATGTAATAGGAACATCATGGTACCAGACAGGACATTTTCATCAGGAAGTTTTCAGCTTTAACTGCAGAGGAAATCCTATTAAGTCTACTAGATTTTGCTATGTTTTCTTTTTTATGTGTGTGTGCGTGCTCTGAACAAGGCTCTTGCAGACTGCTTGACCTGCTTATGCAGAGACTTTACACTCTTTTCATTACCATTTCCTAAGTCTCTCTACGCTCCATTGTATTTATTATAATTCTCCTTCTCAGAAATCTAGAGGAGGGACAGAAAGTGATGTACAAAGCAGACACTATTTATATTTACTTGTTTAAGAGTAGAGCATGTTTATGCTTTCTTTTTTTAATTATGTAACTATTTTAATTTTTCCCTTTCCTGCTGTGGTTCACCAAAAGTTGGAATGCCTTGGAAATACCACATTACTCTTCCCTGTAATTAGGAAGCTGTCTAACAAGACACACATGTTTGGGGGCAGATCTGTGCTAAGGAACCAAGCTACAAAAATTCCATTTAGGCAATACAATATGATTCTGGATCCAGGGTAATATTTTCAAACATCCATGCCATTTAAGAGCCTTTATTCAATTAACAAAAGGCACTAATGCTACTCAGGGGATAATTCCTCTGAAATTTAAGAGATCTTTAGGGCACCTAGTGACTGCTCTGCTTGGCAACGTGACCTTTAGGAATGTCTGCAAGGCACCCAGAGATGGATAAGCTGCCTCTCTGCTGATGCTGATTCAAATACTGCTGCCAAAGGAGCTGCCCAAGACCCCCACCTTCCCCCAGTCACCTTCACTAGTGCCAGGGCAGTGTTTACTGGTCATGCTCCAGTGCCAGGTGGTGCATGACATGTGTTTGTTCCTAGGTCCCAGGATGACGACATGAGCTGCTCAGAGAATTGGCCTCTGTCCCTCCTTGCCCGAGCCTGGCATCAGTCACGTTGCAGGTCCCCCCTCCTCCAGCTGTTCCACTACCCCACTGTGAGACTATCACATCTGGATGTACCAACTATTTCCCCGTGTTCTGCCCCAGACTTCCTTCAGCAGCTAGTCACGGGAGTTAGGAGTAGACAGTAGGAGCATAGCTATTAAGAGAGGGCTGGTCCCCCCCCAAAAAAGGCTTTTCTGGCAGCCTCAGGCTTGCCCACACCACTCTGCTGTCCAGTCTTTTCTACTCTTTACATTGACAGTGGTATCTCTCTTTTTCTCTTTGTCTGCCACATGTAATAACAGAAAAAAAAAAATCCCTGCTAGGCATTAACACTATAATTAATTTGCTAAGAATTTGATTTTGAAGTATTTCATCAATGAATTTGTTAATTTTCAGGGAATTAATCTTCTGCTATCACATTTTTATGATTCTATACAATGCAGTTATGTGTGCAAGAGAAGGTGAATTACAGACTTACTTAAGGAGTCATTATATGTAAGGTTATCATTAAGGATTACTTTTTTCTGTAGTAATTTTTTAAACTTTTCCTGGAATAACGCATTTACAGAGAACTTGTTTATTTTGTTTTCTGTTTCCAAAGTAACAACAATTAGATAAACACGTTTTTTTTGTTTTGAATATTCAAACCACTTCAATGTGAGTAAAGAAGCTGCCATTTTTTTCCTGTTCATTCATGAGGTTATGAAATTTGGACTCATTCCAGCTTCCCTTAAAGCAGGTGGCAATGTATCTACTAACTTATTTCAGGGTCTCTAAATGGTATTTTGCCCCTTTAAAATATCACATGTTGAAGATCTACCAGCAAGTTTTTGGTGATTTAAAAGAAGACTTTCAGGGGAACATTTCAGGGAAATAACCCTGAGTCACACTGCATTCTTTTTGAATTGAATAAAGGCTCCAGCTAGTGTAGATTGCTGTGATGATTTTTAGGAAAGCTAATCAAACTATGCCCTAATGTCTTTGCTAACTTACAATGGGATGCTCATCTATGTAAGTGCTGCATAAAATAGACTTCTCAGGATGACTGACCCTCTGTTGGGAATGTTGCTTAACATTTTTTTTTCTCCGTGGGTTATTAATTTTTGCAAATTTACTGACTCTGATTTTAAAGAACTGGTTCTGCATCTCTAACGTTGATACAGACTTCTTCAGTTATTTGCATTTATGATGCCCTTTATTATTTTTAATTATTATTAATGATGCATATGCAGAATAGTCGATGCTTATTAAACCCACCAAATATACATCAAAACTAACCCAGATTAGCTGGCTTCAGGTTCAATGTCAGCAGAATCAAGACTTACGTTTCAGTATGTTCCTCTGCTCCAATTCTTCAGCAGTTGGCCTCTGGCTCAGTCGTCTGCGAAAAAAGTCCAAGATCAGTTTTTGGACCATATCACATTCTCCTCAGTTCTCTGTCTTGAAGAGTTATTTTGGGGTGTGAAAGGCAGAGCAGAAAGCACTGACACTGCTCCATTATGTACTTGGTATTCCCGGACCACGCGTGACACAGATCATGCTTTGCTTTTGCATTTTCCTCTGTTTTCCACTCACGAAAGACAAAATAAGTTATGTCATCTTAGGCATGACTCTCCCACCACTACCCCAGGCAGAGCTGCTGAAAGCTAAGCCACACAGATGTCTCCACTTAATTTCCTTCCTTCCATGCTTGCTTCCTGAATCGTGTAAGTATTTCAAGCTAAGATCCAGCTAACCCTCTCACTGCCCTCTCACCAGCCTCCTGACTGTGCCCTGATTGTTCAAACAGCGTTTGAACACAGGCAGTCCACAAAAAAAAAAACAAGGGACAGTTTGGCAGCACTGAGGGCAGAACAATAGCAGCCCTCCTCCTCGTCCTCCGCACACTCACTTCCCTTCTCCTCCTCCGCCTGTTGTGAGTTTTATTAAATCTTTAATTGAAGGATCAGTGTGACTCGGTAGTCACAGTATATGTAATAGGGTCACAAAACCCACAATCCAATTACAAATGTGGAATCTGTACATAGGAATAATCTGAATATTCAGAATATAAAGCAAGCACAAAAGGGTCTTTGGAAAACAAAGTCAACCAGGGAGATGACATCAGAAGTCAGCACTGTTAAGCATCCCCATACTCTTATCTGAGTCAATGGGAGTTTTGTCAATGATGCCAGTGACAGGACAGAGCCTTCTCTTCCTTCAGAAGTGGTCATTCAAAGACATTCTCAACTTGATGGCTCCAGTGTATGCCAGTTGGACCATCATGATGTTTCCGTCAGTTACTGATGGAAAACTTGGTATGAACTCTCGCTGCATGGCTTCATCTTCTGCAGTGAATGCTTCCCCTGACCTGGGGCACAAAGCTCCCTGAAAAGGGGCTAGCTTTGCAAAGCTGGATGAGACACTTCTGACAATGGCTCCTTACAAAATAGGAGCTGAGCCACTGATTCATGTCCCCAGCCTTCTCCAGAGCCAGGAGCTAATGTATACCTGTTCAATAGCCCTGCCCCTCACATCCTGCAGGGTCCACAGGGCTAAATGAAGCACAAGCTGTGGGTTGAAGCCCATCCCCTACACCAGTTTTTTGAAGGCAAAAGCACTACAGGCACCTGATTTTACACAGTTTGAAGATTTGCACCAGCAGAGGTGATACCAGCCATATGTCCTTTGGGAGCAATTGACATCATGAAAACAGAGCAGCAGAACATGATCCTATTCCAGTACAGGAATCAGGAGCTTTGTCTCTTTTCGATGGTGGATTAAATGTTTAGGTCATTGGAAAAGTGTGGAAAGGGACAGAAACTGCTCCTTCGTTCAGAAGTAAAGAATGTCAGCAAAGCACTTTGAAGACAGAAAGTGCTGTTCAAGTGATTACCATCTTTAAGATACAGTAGCTGCTGCTAATGGCAGACTTCACCTTAGGACTATGAAGCAATTAAAACTATTTCTAGCAGCAGATGAGAACCAAAAAGTTGCCACTTTTAGCCCCATTATGTGTGTCTGCAGGAATTGTGTTATAAATGTTTTAAATCCCCCGCATTACGATTCTTCTCAAGAGGATGCATCAGAGGGATGATAAGGATGGACTCCAGCCATCCAGGACGTGGATGGCTTCTATAGAAACAAATATCACACAACAGGTAAAAGGAGAAACCAGTCTGAAGAAAATGCTCCCAAAAAAGGTCCTCCACTTTCCAAGAAAATAGGGTTTGTTCTGTCATGAACAGTTCACACTAGAACATTTCTAACAGAAGGCAGAAGTTTGATCTACCCACAGAGGTGATTTGCAAAAAGGACCAAGTCTTCCATGCATTTAGTGGGGTATCTGCCGTGAAGTAGATGCATTTTAACTACAATGTGTCAATGGCTTTCACACAAGTCAGAGATTTCATCCAAGTATGCTCTGGATATTATATGTACCCTCTACTCCTGCGCTGTTCAGGACCTATAGACCATGGGATTCTTCCCCACACTGACTGGTTAAGCCCCCAGGGAAAGCCAGCCAAGAATACCCATTTTTGCTATCAATACTGAAATTATTTTATAGATTATCTATACTATTATCCACCCTTTTCAGGCTGCAAAGTGCTCCTGCCTAAATGGTGACCTCCCTTCTTAAGTAATAGACTAATTCTGGAGGTCTGAAGCGATCAGTATTCATGGGTTGTCGATCACTTCTGGGCTCTTATAATCCCAAGAATTTTTAATAGCAAGACTTTGGCACTAGGAAAAGATAAGGGTTAGCCAAACAAAATGGTAACTATTCCTTACAGTGGAAGCAGTGAAGCATAGCTGGAGGATGAAGGTAATGAATAGAACCTGTGGAGGTTCCTGGCCTCTAGTACCGATGTCGGATTTCACCTCCATGAACTGCTGTTTCATCCCCATTTCCATCATTCTTTTGGCCTGACTAAGCCCGCTTCCACTCCCTTGATAAGCTACTTGATAAGCTCCTCAAACAAACTCAGCCCCTTCCCCAGCTCTTTTCTTCCAAGCTCTCACAATTCTCTCTTCTTGGTCTCTTGCTCATTTAATTTAATTTCTTCTCTTCTCATGCTTTAACAGTGACTTGTGCCCCCAAACCATCTTGGGGCTTTACACCAACTCCTCAGTACAGCATCACTTTAGCTCTTTTTTCTTGCCTCTTGATTTCTAGGTGTGCCAGATGTTGAACAGCTCTTAACTTCTCAGTTGATCTTTGAAAATCTTGATATTAGTTACAAATACTGTAAATCAAGAAATGTAAGCAGCAATTGCTTTATTACTATGGTTGCAAAGACTTTTTTTTCACACCAAATTTCAGTATACCAACTTCTGTGCACTGCTCTGACCTTGGCAAACACTAGGTGTGATAACTTCCCTCTTCTGCCTTCCCTCCTGTGCTGCCCAGAATAAAGAATTGTTAATGAAGCCCACCTAGTTTGCAGAGGTTGATTTCAGTGGTTTGATTGCTGAATTGCTGCTGTGCCTTATTTCACTTAACATCACAGGGGCTGCATGAGGCTGTCAAGAGGCCACAGGTCAGTAAAAAAGTGTCTCATTAGCAGCACAATCAGAATAAACAGGAGAAAATGGAGGTGATGAAGGAGCCTGGTGCCATGAAGACTGCCTGGCAAAGAACAGATCTGCTTGTGAAAACTGTAAGAATGGAGTGGGATGTGCAGCACTGCCTTTGATCAGAAAGGTAACTCTGGCTCTTTCATCAAGCTAAGTGACTGCAGGTGTCTAACCAAGGAACACGTGAGACTGGTCCTAACAAGTAACCACTTTTAACAGCACCCTCTGTATTTAAAATCTTTTGTGTGGACATGCCTGACCTTCACTGTGCCATTCACATAGTTTTGCAATGTGCTTCAGGCATTCAAGGGGACAGGAAAGTTTTTAATAATTTGTGCTTTGCAATGTATCACCTGGCTTATACTTCATATTTTTGCAATATTGATAACAACACTTTTGCAAATATACTGACAAAGGTTTTGCTACAAAGAAAACCTTCCTAAGATTTATGATGACATAAAGAAAGTCTTGTTAGGATTTAACTGAAAAAATAATATCCAAATGAGATTGTCAGTGAAAAATAAAACAGTTTGCTCACATTTACAAAGAAAAATTGACAGCAAGCCAATTTTCTGAATTAATTCCTTTCATGATCAAATGCACCACACTCCTTGTGCCAGACAATAAGAGCTGAGCAACTCTTCACAAGGACAGTGTGTGGTGGGGCTTATTTTGTTGTGTCTTTTTATTTTTTTATTTGTTTTTTATTTTGAATTTGCTCTGGGCTGGGCTGGTCACATTATGGTGGATGAGTAGGTGTTTCGGGGCAGGAGGGACAATCATGCAAAATCAGTTGCTGTAGACCTAAAATATTGGCTGGTGGGGGTGTAATCTCTTCAGGGAGCAAGAGGAAAGAAAGGCAGCATTTTCAGTGATGGATGCTACTGTTTGGAACCTGCCCAGCAAATTGAGAACTCAGAATGAAAAGTTTCTGCTCCATGTGGCAGTGTCCTGCAGGAGCAATAAAAGGAAAAACTGGCTGTACTTTTCTCTGGGCACTACAAAACACTTAAATGAAGTACACAGTGATGCTTACCTGCTCTGCAGTGTGGCCATTCCCAGAGGGCTGTCAGGACAGCAGCCAAACAGTTGTGAGGCATTGGGTCAGATTTTTGGAGCCCTTATGTCTGGTAGCATCTCTGAAGCAAGATGCTCCTGGCTGCCTAGGCTGCCCCCTACCAGGATTTTCTCTCCTTGATCTCTTGCTTTTCTGTGGATGACCTCTAAGAAGGAGCTGGTTAATGCCATCCAGCTCATTGTTGTCCTGTGAACAGGATGATTCTGGATACGTGCTTTTTGGATACCAGGAATTCATCTTTGCTTCTGCCCAGAGGACAAGAAAATTTAGGAGCCTAGTGTGGGGTCATCTGCAAGTATAATGGCTGGATATAATACAGGGCTTGCTGGAAAATGATTCCCCATACACTGACAGGCTTATTAACTCTGAGGGTTTGCAGATACAAAAGGCAGAACCTAGTGGCTCTCCAGCACTTGAATGGTGACATCTGGGGTGCGTGTGTGTGTGTGTGTGTGTGTGTGTGAGACCCAAGAACAGGACTAATGGGCAAAGAGGTCTCAGGTGGTCAAAACAGGGCATGCAGCAGCATGGTGAAGTGTCCAGAATATCTCAAGACATCTGTTCCTCATGACTTAAGTCACCCTGATGTAAAATAACTTCTGAGCACAGTGGGGCATAACCTCTGGAGCAACTACTGAATTTATTCTTTAGATGCAAATCTCTTTTAATCAGCTGCAACTGGGCTCATACTACCCTAGAGATTGCTCTAAGAGAGGAGTAAATCTGAGCTGGGCATGTGAGAATCCCAGCTGCTACAAAGAACTACTTGTCACATTGCTCTTTAGTTGGCACAAATGAGCATGACTGAAGCCAGTAGAACTGCGCTGATTTACATCAGCTATATAATTCAACATGAATTCAACTGGAGTAAAGAGTCTTACTGTTGCTTAATTTACCTTGCCTTTCCCAATAATAATACTGATAGCAAAGCACTATTGATGAAGTATAGCTTACCAGGGGCTCTTTGCACTCCTATGCTAAGACTGAAAATTTAAAGAGAAAAATGGAGGAGAAGAAAATCTTGTATTTGCTTCTGCCAGTTAAGTGTTAGCAGACAGCAGAAATGAACTACCTCTTTTCCTTACATCACTGCACAATGAGCAAAAAATTATTGTAAGCCTGGAAGTTCACTTCTTCTAAGTATCAGTCCAGATATTGCCAACCAGACTGTAAAGACTACAGAGAACTATCATTCTCCTAAACAGGATTTATAAAATGGGATTAAATACAGTTTAAGCAAGGAATGTATGAACTGAAGGCATATTAAATAGAAAATTCCTAACCAAAGAAGCAAGTATTAGAGTTTTATACCAAAAAAATTCCTGTACTAGACTCCATTAAGATGTTCAGTAATCTGTAGGATACGTTCTCTCCTCCTTTAAGCTCTTTCCTGTGTGACAAGTCTCCTGGTATCAGACAAAATAACTTGATTTATAACTCATTTTCCTGTGAAATTAGGGCAATAAAACCATAAGGAATGTTTGCCATGATTCAGTAATCATGTAATGACTGCTCTCCACTTCCCTGTTGATTTTAAATATTCAGCCCTGGAGGAGGGTGGTGCTTCTGCTGCTAAAAAGAAGCCTGTGGCAATGATTAGACCAGACCAAAGTGGGCAGAGATCCCTGTTCATCCCTGGGAAAATGGGTGAAGCACCACTGAAACAGAGTTTAGAGGAGAATTAGACAATTTTAGTAGAAAGTTCTTGCTTTTGGTGAAAATCTAAAAAAATGCTAAGTATCAGTTGAAGGTCTAAGTACCTTCTAATGGTGCCTTACTGGCAGGGTACTTCTTCTCCCTTACCATCCTAGTTTGTTCCCTGGACTGGACCATCTGATCCAGGAGAGCTACAATAGTTCCATATCCTGGAGAAGAGAGGCAATGGTTTTGCTTGGCACTAGTGCACTGCAAGAAATACAGAACAGTCTAGAATGTGAGCCAACCAAACTACAGTTCCGTAACACATCTGCAGCCATGTTTCCAGCTGGGCTCTACAGGAAAATCAGATTTACAACTAAAATTATTCCAACTTTAATTTAGGCTCTAAGCAGTCTTTTACTACCTCACAAAATTATGCTTATCCCAGACTTGATTTTGTGTTGAGAAACAGCTTCAATATACACTTTAAAGTTCTGATTAGCCTCGATTGCAGTGAGGATTTTTGGGAAAACGAATCAGCAAATTTTCTGCTTGCTCAGGCATCTGTGGATAGTGAAAAATATAACCAAGCTGGCCTTTTGTTTAAAACCCTAAAACTGCCCAATTTGTTTCCCTGTTCTTTAGCCATCCATTCTTGAGTCATGGCTCAAATGATGCTACCTTTTCTGTTTCAGCTGACTGAGGGATTGATTTATTATGATTATGATTTACTCTTGGGAGAGCTACAAGCTCCCCAAGAAAGAACTGTCTTCCCAGATTAGGTGTCCTGAGAAAAAAGAATCATATTCAAAATGTAAATTTCGACAATTCATTATGTCTGCATAAAGTTCAAATCTTGCCTATCATATACAGAACACATTTCTTTAAAATTTCCAAATAAAACAGAATTATCTTGGGCCATGAATCCTGTATTTCATTAAAAGAAATAAAGGAATGACTAGATACACCTATAACTCTGAGTAGAAACAGTGTGAATAATGACATATCCAAGTCACCTATCTTTCACTACACCACTACTATCACAATGCAGACACCTTCATTTTCCCAATGAATTACTTCCTTTCTCTTCTAAAGATAATGCCAAGCAGTGATAGATACAGAAGTTCAGATTTTGGTCCCCTTTTCAATAATACTAACTGTAACTTGCCTCCTGATTTGTGGGGCATTGCAAGATCATACAAATTCACATCTCACATCCCAAGCTCTAAAATGGAGCCTCCTCTATTTGATTACTCTACTGTTCCATTAACATCAAATCTCTCAGCCAAATGTTGGCTGTTCACATACAATATGGTCATGCAAGTTTAAATGATTTAAAAAAAAGGGCATGGCTGAATTAAGATAGTTACACCACACGAGCTTTGCAGCATTACTTCTCAAATCTCTTACTCCTAGTCCCAAGAACAAACTATCCAACAACCGCAGCAGGAAACAAATAACAGTCTTTTTTAGAAGAGAGAATTTACTATGTATCCAATTCAAGAATGTATTTTTGGAACAATAAAAATGGGGTATTTTGAGTACTAGAAATCCAGTGGGAAAAATGTACTAAATGCTGGTTGAAATTCTAAAGCATGCCAGAAAAAAACAGATGGATGTTAGGACCCATTGTAATGAAGAAAAAAATGTTCTGAAATGTTAGTGATTGTTCTTCCGTTGTCTATACAGCATTGTGAGAAGACAGTTGCTTCTCCAAATGTAACAATATTGAACCAAAAGCTGATTTTATAAAGCTGAAGAGATCATAATTCACAGTTCAAGGTCAATCCATGAATGACTTGAATAAAATGGCACCACGAAAATCAATCTGAGCTGAACAGATACGCTTGCTATCTACAGGCGTTAATGTGCCTGGTTTGTTTTAAAATCTCTTCTCTCTGTAGTTACGTTGTTTTGTCTCTGTGAACAAGCATACTCAGAGCAATGAGTCTTTAAAGATGCATTTTTGAAGGAAAGATCTAGACGCTAAATCTTAGGAACATTATTTGCCTTACACATCATAATAACTTATTTTTTCTGGTTAAATACAACATTCTTTTTCTCCAAACACTACTTTTTGAAGGCTTCTCCTACCATCTTCTGCACTTACTCAGTTTTGAGATGTAACCTCAAAAATCTGTAAAAAATCTGTAAAAATCTGTAGGAGACCAAATCGCCATTAATAGAATTACAAAGTCATCCACTGTCTTCTGCTGCTGAAGGGCTTCATGGACTATCCTATGGACTGTTCTGCCAAACAACAAACCTGTGGCAGGGGCCCAGACCCCTTCAACTCTCTGTCACCCAACCAAACCAACTATGACCGGAGTTGTGACACCATCCCCTGGTGTTTTTACCAACTTGGATTAAACAAATCTCAGGCATCTGTCTAGTTTCCAGCACACAGGTGCTTCTTACTATAGAAGTTACACTCTTAAATGCAGAGCCATCCTCAGCCACAAGACAGAAAAGCAGAACCCCCTTCCCTCTTGGCATTTTCCTCACTCCAGTTCCTGGTGTTCAGGGAAGCTTGCATGGTTGAGCATAGTTTGGTACCGGAATAATGCAGTTACTTTCTCTGTGTATGCGGTGTGGCCTTGGGATGGAAAGAGGAAATGATGCTTTAGGTAGGAAGAAGTTCTGTGTGACCAGGAAAGAAAACAAGGAGGGAGGCTGAAGGATGACAATGGGAGCACAGCCCCACTTCCCAGACCTCCTACAACCCTCTAATGCCCTGGTGATCTTTCACAGCACCATTCTCCACTACGGATCCTCCTTCACAAACTTAAATGTTACCTACGTTAAGAAGCAGTTGCTGGCTCTGGGGAAGGGTTGAGGGCTGAAGCATGTAATCAAGGAAGCATCTTCCCTATATTTAGTTAGCATGAAGATCAAGCAGTGACTACACGGTGTTTATACATGGAGCACAGTGACTGTATGTATATAACTGGTGCATTAAGGAGCTATGTTACACTCCTAGCAGTATGCAATCTGTTTAATGAAAAAGGCAGCAGCACCGTAACTTCTTATTCACATATGTATGCACTAATGCAATGTAGTCCTAAAATATCAAGCCAGGGACATTTAAACATGTAAACAAATAAAACAACTTTGCTTGGTAGTCTAAATAATCTGTGACTGTCATGGAAAATCTCAATCTAAAATGTGAAAAGCTGTTGGTTTTAAGGAAGAAAACCTGGGGAGGGAGTTTCACTAGCTTGCTTACATCAATCTCAATGCACATGTGGCCAGCTTGGTAAAATCTCCTTTGTTACTACAGACAACTCAAAGAACAGAGAGAGGAATTGTCATAGAACTTTTTGGGTTGGAAAGGACTTGAAAGCTCATCTAGTTAAAATCCCCATGGGCAGTACCTTTCACTAGACCAGATTGCTCAAAGCCCTACCCAACCTGGCCCTGAACACTTCCAGGGATGAGATATCTCTGGACAACCTGTTCCAGTTCCTCACCACCCCAAGAGTAAAGAATTCTTCCCAAGATCTTATCTAAACCTTCCCTCTGTCAGTTTAAAGTCATTCCTCTTTGTCCTGTCACTACATACCCTTGTCAAAAGTCCCTCTCTAGCTCTCTTGTAGGCCCTCTTACTGCTGTAAGGTCTCTCTGCAGCCTTTGCTTCTCCAGGTTCAACAACTCTGGCTCCCACCTATATTACATATATCCCATGACCATGTTACTGTGTTATAGACCATTTTACCAGTGCCAGTGTGAAGAAAGGCAAACAAACAATATTGCAGAAATAACGTTCATCTCCAAATAGGCACTTTGCGTTGGTAATGTCAAAAAAAGCAACTTTCTGTGAAATAAATCAAAAGCTAAAATACTCAGTGACTCAGAACAGCTACAATATAGGAACTCCAAATTAAAGCTTTTATAGCAGAAGTTGGCAGTGTAAGCAATTCAAAACTGCGACAATTCAGCTTCTAGGAGAAAAGATGCACAGGGAATAGCATGGTGCCAGTATTTTGTCTTGTTACTGAAGTGGAAAATTCCTGGAAGTGAACAAATTTGAGAGATTTAAGAGTGATTAGCTATTTTGTGCCAGGGGGATTTCAGAACCCCAGATTGTGGGACTTCAGGTCCCCAGACTTCATGAAAGGCAGGTGATAGATAGCAGTGGCTTTCTGCAAAGGGCTGTACCTAAAATTTTCACTAGAAGATTAAGAATTAGGACTGGCTGAAACATTTGTGACAAGCACTAAAATTGCCGGAAAATTGAGTTCCAGAAGGTCAAAAACTATCTGAAGGTGAGGTCAAACTTAATGTAGTTTCAGCTGAGAAAACAACTCACTCGACATACTTTTCTTAAAAATAATGAAATTTAAAAACCATTAAAAAATGCACTGGATGATTTTTAATTCTGACCTGAAATTCTAGTTTTCAGTTTGTAATAAAAAATTAATGCCTCTACTTGCTATTTTTATTCAGTTTTCCATACTCGACTTGTTAATTATTTTGTTCCATTTGTGTACCAAATGCAAAAATCTCTTATTCAGCCAACTCCAGGAAACACAACTCTCCCTGCTGTAACTGCCATGATAATTACAAACACAGATCTACTGAGGTGGGTTACAAGGAGAACTCTCCCCAGTATCCGTGTTGCAAGCTTCAATGTAGATGCCTGGGACATTCCTCACCATTTAATGGCCACATCTGGATCTGTGATGCCTGCTGATCAGACCAGGTCTTTATTTTACAATATTGATTCTTTTGTATCTGCATCACTGACTGCACATTAATTTCTTACCTTTCTAGAGAATGTCATGTTTCAGCACCATATCCAGAGATTTGCCCATTGGATAAATTCCCAGGCGGTGAGTATTTTAACACCTCCACTGCCACCTCCAATGCATTAACAAAGTTCAGAAATAGCTTTTTTAAAATCCTAGCATCTCATGGAACACAAATTGAAACGTTGCACCAGAGAGAGAAGATACTAAAAATGTCCAGTTTAAAAATAAAGAAATTATTCAACCCAAACAACCCATCCCTAAGGAAACTGCACACTTATTATTTTGACAAGATATTAGCTGTGATTTGGTCACAGTTATATCGTCACCTTTAGGTTCAAATCCAGTGGCCTAAAAACATGACAAAATATATTTTACTCAGGAGAATTCTTGTCCCATCTGCCTTTTCTTCTCCTGAGATGCACATAATTACCTGCAGGCTAAATTTGGGCCATAAAGTGATAATCTTTTTTTTTTTTCCTTGTTGCTTTGTAAGTATTTCCACAGCAAAACAAATGGAATGCTACAAAGAGGCTTACCACATCAAATAGGGAATTAGCAGCAGGAATCAATAATCTCTGAAGTAACAAAGATCCTATTTCCAGGCAAATGCTTTTAACTTCAAAATAAACACCCCCCCCCTCGTGAAACAAAAGACTTCCCAGGGGGACATTCAAACCCTGTGTGCAATGCTGATCAGGCTGCAGCCTTTCTCTTTGTCTTCTGCATAGTGTGACATCAGCTTTTCACATTTTCTCCCTGAAGTTTTGGGGGCTCAGTTCACCCCTACTGAAGTTTCTCCACTCCTAGTTTTCCGACTAACATCAGGTGCCTGTACTCTTGCCTGCACACGCCCCAGTTTCACGCGACATTTCATCAATGTGAAAACCTGCTTCGTTACCACATTCTAGCTGCTGGGGTGAAACCTGCATTCTTCTCATAATTTTTTTCCTTAACTAGAGACAATACTGAAATACAGAAGGGAAGAGAATGCCCAATGATCTTCCATCTTCCTCATATGAATTTGGACAGAAAATTATTCCTGGCCCTGTTGAACTAAAGAATCATTTCTCCTTCATACTTCAGACACTTCACTTCTTAAACCTCAATGGAAAGCATTGTAGATGTCTTCCCTGTGACATTTCAAATAAAGGTGCTACCAAAATCCACATTTTTCCAATTGTTTGCTCTCTAAAGAAAGACTGCCTTACACTGGTGACTGTTTTTTGAGCTCCTTACTGGTCTGAATAGTTGATGCAGCCGGCATTCAGGCAGAAAGGCTAAAGAGAATTAATATTTAAAATACTTTGCACTCAAGATGAACGAAGCATGTTTGTTCATGGCTGCTACCAGGGCACAGAAGAAGCCTGCATTTCCCTGCAGGGCACACTGAAATGCCAAGACTGAAATACCTCTGTTTGCACATTCAGTGCCCTGATTTTGGGGTATATGCTTGTTTTTGGCATATCCAGCTGCAGTGACGGCAAGGATAGGGGCCCTAGAAAGTGGCAGCAAAGAGAATCAGTACAGTTACCCTGAAAAAAATGCTTTCTGAGCATTTATTGATGATGCACAAAGTGTTCGTAAAACTGGAAACTGCACCTACTGCTATGAGAGGCTGCAGATTGATACTAACACATGCTGGCTAGGATGGCCTGGGCAAACAGAGACAGTGCCTGCTTCCCAGTTCTGCTCAACTCCATTATTAGTTTTAAACATGCAATTTCTCATGCATCTGTACTGAGCTGAAGCAAAAGAATGCATCCTCTCAGCTCCTCTTTCCAGCCCCCACTGGCCGGAGCCATGAGGACCTGTGTTTTGCTTTACAAGCATACTAAATTTACATCTGTACCTTATAGTTTATTGGGTGTCAAAACCTCCGCTCATGACTGGAGATTATTTAGTGCTAATAACAACTTTGCTCTGCTGAGACCAGCTAATGAACACCAGCTGCTAAAGACGGGGGGTGGGAAGAAAATGTCTCACAAGTACTACACTCTGTCAGCTTGTACAATGGACCACTGGAGATTATTGCTGCGGTATAGATACCAGACAGCACCATTGCAGGCTGCCTAGGATGTTTGAGAGAGGATCAAGCTCCCAATTCCCCAAACTGAGAAAGAACAGTAAATTGTTGTTTGTTGTGTCTGGATTCACCAACAGATATGAAGTTTTGAAGAATATTAAGGTTCTGCCTCAGGGTGCAAGGAAACTGAAAACTCTTGGGAGTGAAACTGGGACTCTGATTTGGACCTTTTGTTATGGCAGAAGCAGACTGAGAGGATAGGGAGGTGTAGGGCTGAGACAAATGCTTGTTGAGGGGAGTTGGGTGTCTGGAGTTGATTTCCATGTGAATGTAGCATGTCTTGAGACATGTCTGAGTCCTGGTAATTTTTTTCCATAGAGCACAACACAAGGAGTTTGGTCTCAAGGGCTAACCCCATATTCTCTTGGTACTGAAGTAAGCTAGAGGCTTTTATGGTCTACATGTCATTGATGAGCATTTGTCAAAGCTTGTGCCCTGGCAAAATTCTCTGTGCTGGCACAGCCATTGCACAATAAGCAAAAGAAATCTGTCAAGCATTGCATCAGAATAGCTTTATGATACATATTCACAGTAACCTTAGACTGCAAAGAGTGAAGTGAGTCAGGATTTGGGAAATCTGACACAGAACTTGCCTACTCTGCAGTGCCAAAGGCACACACAAAAAAATCAGCCAACAATGTTGTACACTTCAAAAGGCAAAGATGTTTCTAACACACATTGACTTTGTCAGCTCTTTTGACGCCTTGTGCTGTCACAGAGTGGTGGAGGTTGGCAGGGATCTTTGGAGGTCATCTGGTCCAACTCCCCTGCTCAAGTTGGGCCACCTAGAGCCAAAATTGTGTCCAAATGACTTTTTGATTATCTTCAAGGAGAGAAACTCTACAACCTCCCTGGGCAACCTGTGGCAGTGCTTGCTTACCTTCTCAATAAGAATAGTATTTCCTGACCTTCAGAGGGAACCCCCTGTGTTTTAGTTTGTGCCTGTTGCCTCTCATCATGTCATTGGGCAGTAGTGAGGAGAGTCTGGCTCCATCTCCTTTGATTCCTTTTTCAGGTATTTATACACATTGATAAGATCCCCTGAGCCCCTTCTTATCTAGGCTCAACAGTTCCAGCTCTTTCAGCCCTTCCCTATCATTGTGGCCTTCTACTGGACTCTCTCCCATGTGCCCATATCTCATTTCTACAGAGGAGCCAGAAGTGGACACAGCACTCCAGATGTGGCCTCACCAGTGCTCAACAGAGGAAAAAGATCACACCTCTTGACCTGTTGGCAATACTTTTTCTAACGCAGCCCAGGATACCATTAGCCCTTTTGTTTTTGTTTTTTTTTCTCCACCAGGCCAAGTTCCTGGTTCACATCCAACTTTGACCTCCAGATCCTTTTCTGTCAAGATGCTCTCCAGATGACTGGCCTCCAGAATATATTGGTGTATGGGGTTGTTTCTTCCTAAGTGCAGGACTTAGCACTTGCCTTTGCTGAACATCATGACATTTCTGTCAGCCCATTTCTCCATCTTGTAAAGGTCATTCTGGATGGCAGCAAAATCCTCTGGTGCATCACCCACCCCTCCCAGTTTGGTGTCATCAACAAGTTTGCTGAGGATATGCTCTGCCTGGACGACTGAACCCAGTACTGACCCTGTGGGTTACATAGCTAATTACTGGAGTCCAACTAGACTTTGTGCCACTGAACACCTGCCTCTGGGCCCAGCCATTCAGAGTTTTTAATCTATTTGCCCATCCAACCCGTACTTTGACAAATGAGGAATCTTGTGGGAGACAATGCTGAAAGCCTTCCTGAAGACTATGCAGGTATTATCTACTGCTCCCCTCTCTTGTCTACCAGATCATTCATTTCATGTGAGAAGTTCATCACACTGATGAGGCATGATTTCCCCTCGTGAATCCATGTTTGACTACTATTGATGACTTTTTTGTGCTTTACATGCCTGAATAAGGTTTCCAGGATTAGCTGCTCCATCACCTTTCCAGTGAAAGGTGTCGACTGATCTGTAATTTCCTGACTCCTTCTTGAATATAGAAGTGACATTTGCTTTCCTCCTTGTCTTTGAGCATTTCTCCCAGTTGCCATTATCAACCAAAGAAATATTAAAGGAAATAAGAATGGGGCCGAATTTTTAGTAAATCCATCCTTTCAGAGATACATTTATGCTGAATAGTGAGGCAGCATTGTTCTCTGGAAGATTTTAACATGTGCCCTAATTATTAAAACGTGACATGTCTAGTGACAAATGACAGAACTGAGAGAAAAGCAAGGTAGAGTGATAGGCAGGTGGGAGAATAAAATCTGAGGCAGTCAAGTGTACAACAATCAGAGGTGATGCTGAGACAAGTGAGACATCATGCTTGGTATTCCCTCACTGATACCTTGCATTTCCCCATCACTGACTTTATATGTGCTCCAAACCCCTTCAAACTGAGGCCAAGTGCTGCACAGTATCTCAAATCAAGGTGGGATAGAGGAGGGCTAACTAGCACTACCAAAATACAAGGAGAAATAAGACAGAATAAAGACTCTGAATGGAAAAATTAGACAAGGCAAATAAAATATACTTCTCAAAAATGTGTCATACATGATGGATTTCAGACGCAAAAATCTTATCTTTTCACTGCTGCTGAGCCTTTTTTAATCTATCATGTTACATTAGAAAACATGATAGAGCTCTTTGCTGGCAATAAACAGTGCAGTGCAAAATCTTGGCAGCTCTTCTGACTGCACTGGAGTATTAGATTCCCTTTGCTAGTCTAGTCTGAGGGGGAAGATGAAAGGGATGGTGGAGTATCATATAGCTCTATGATGCTTTCAATTGCCCAGGTCTCCCTATCTCATCAATTATGTTTGCTTAAACAAGGAAAGGGTGAATGGTTCTGCCACAACTTGGGGGTGAAGGATACCAGGCATTTTACACTCACATGTTAACTGGGAAGAAGGAAGAAGGAGTTTCAGGTGATATTCTACCCTGAAAAATCAGCCACTCCTTTTCCTGAAAGGAGCAGAGGGAGGTTTTAGGATCAGCTGGAGAATCACATGATGAGGAGATTTGAGAAGGCCAAACTCCCATCAGAGAAGTTGCTCCCCTCTTCAAGACTGATGTGCAGCTACAGTGTTGTCATTTGTTGAGATGGGACGTGCAACACATGTATCTTTTGCAAAAGCTTCTTTATTGTGAGCTGAGCTCCCAAAACTCCAAAAACTCTTCTATTGTCTACAAGCACTCTTTGATATATCAATCCTAAGCATATCTGTCTAACACCTATTGGACAACAAGTTCGGTTTTATTAATCTTATTGGAAGACATCATCTGCATGGCTTCTGCTTCAGCTTTTTCTTCTTCCTCCTTCTTATGATCTTCTGCCAACTCAAAACTTTCCAGTAGCTTCAAGTATACACAATAATCTCGTCAAGGTCAATATCTATCTCATTCTCACAGTCTCTGGCCCAGCCGTAAACCGCAATACAGTGTGTCTGTAAATCTGACTCTAAACAAACCAGTTCCAGTCAGAGGGGCTACCTGCCCTCTTTCTTTTATAGCTGAACCCTGGATATTATAGCTTCCCTGGGGCAGGGAAGTCATTGCCTAGGGGCAGAGAGTGCTCTAGGAAAGCCAGGGACCATAGTTCAGGTGATCCAACTTCCCAGTGCAGCCAAACAGGCCAAAGGAGCTTGTTGTCCATGTTGCTTGCAGGCTTAGCTGGAGGTGGGCCAGCTGATGGGGTCATGAAAAGACCTTCATGGCAGATGAGTGGGACCTCTCTCCCTGTAGCTTCTGTGAAGGCCTTCCTAGGATAGTGTTTACTCACAGCTTACATTCAGCAGCTTTCCAGTACCTTAAGGAGGCCCCTGAGACAGACAGAGACTTTTTACACGTACATGTAGTGATAAGAGAGGGGAAAATGGCTTCAAACTGACAGAGGAGGGGTTGAGATTAGATATTAGGAAGAAATTCCTTACTGTGGGGGTGGTCAAGCACTGGAACAAGTTACCCAGAGACATGGTGGATATCCCATTCCTGGAAGTGTTCAGGGCCAGGCTGGATGGGATCTTGAGCAACCTGGTCTACTGGAAGGTGTTGCTGCCCATGGGGGTTGTAACCAAATGATCTTTTAGGTCCCTTCCAACCCAAATCATTCTATGATGATATGACTATGATCTCCCTGCTCGTTCACCCTTACGGAGTGTGAGTGCAACGAAGCTGACGTCTGCCATCCCAGGTAACTGATGTTCCTGAGCTTGTAAAGGAGAAGGGGCCCTGATCCAGAAACCATTCCTGTTCCCCACTGAAAAAGAGGGATGGCATCTCTGCAGGCCCTGATGTTTGAGATCAGGGTCTCCTCCTTGCAAGGCTTAGCTTTTAAATCAAAGATGACTGCAGGGAGGCAGGAAGACCATTTCTGCCTTGATTACTGCAATAAAAGAAATTCTGAAAGCTTTTCCAGTGTGAATGCTTTTCCAGGCTGAAAAATTCTAATATTCTTCAGGATAAATAGTCCAGCTGACACTATAGATGTTTGCTCATTTAGCAAATACAATATATCAAATGCTTGTTTTATTAATTATTCATTAACCAGTAGTATTGCTGCCTCCTGAATTCACGGGTGTCGGTGAAGAAGCAGGCTACTGAATTTATCTTGGTGCTAACGTGCTTTCCCTGTAGTTTGCAGGTTTGAAAAGTTATTATCAGAAAGGTAAGCAATGAATGCACACTTAAGAGATGCACTGGTCTCCCACAAAGGAGAACACGTCCTCATCACTGGAGTTCTTAACATAAATGGTAATTTTACACAGTCAGGTCTGAGGCTAAGGTCTTTGTTTAATTCCCACATATGGTCTGTGCAGTGCTTTTGAATCCCAGTGCACTGAAACGGGAAAATAATTCTCATCTAAACTTGCCTCTAAAAGACCGGTCATAATTTTTCTGTGATCTTTGTGTTAACATTCTGTCTTTGGGAAAACACGGAGAATTCCAACCTTACATAATTGCACCAGGTGTAGTGGTAAGTATATTTGCTTTCTTAGTATATTTGTCCAAAAGATATTTAGTCCTATATAAAACAAACCTACAAAACATGAAATCTTATTTACTACTCTTCAAAAAATCACTTCTGTTTACACAAGAGCCTGCATGTGAAACTCCTGGGTTCCTGGAAATGGATAGATGACCACTCATACAAGTCTAGCAGTTCTGCTTGTACTCACAGTAATAGCCACAGTGCGCATATATGAGAACACATTTATTTAAAAGCTAATTGGAGTCAGGATAAAAAACTGTGTTTTTGTGTTTGACTCCTTTACAAGGACTGCCTGTGTTAAATCTCCTGCACATGTGTTGCCAAATAGGCCACAATACACTGAAGGGGCAAGGGGGAAACACAAACTGTAACTTCTGGGAGGGGTTAAATATGTTGCTCAAGGAACAATTTCTCTATTTTACAATTATCAGCCTATAAAGAGAAATTTATTCCTGCCAGTCTGCTTCTTTTATTTACTTGTACTGCCACCTGATTTGTTTCCTTTACAGAAATTACAAGGTCATCCAAGCTAAGCAACTGTTATGCTTGTGATTAACTCCCCACTATCAGCAGACAGAAAATATGAAGATTTATGGTTAGATTTTTTCAAGGTGGAAACTTATGAACTAATTTTTATAGAGGTGCCCTAAATTTCTTCAGTATTAAACAACAAAAAAGACAAAACCAACAAAACACCTTTGTTTTTAGAGCCAGAATATAATATTTTGAAGCAGCTACAACCTTGCTTGTGTTTGTTTCACCTGTTTTTATAAATGCCATTCTTTTACTCAAAAGAGAGTGCTGCATGGGCCACATACAGCCTCTTATTTACTGGAGAAATAAGACTATTTCTATTACAAAATACATTATTTTTTTACTGCCACAAGCTTGCACTATATCACTGTGAATTATTTTGCCCAACAGAGAAATGTGGCTTCCTCTTAGATAAAAGCAACACTGCAATCAATTCGAGGCAGAAAATGAAGGATACCACACCTAGCTGAAACTACAAAGGAAATTAAGGTAGACTTAATATATTTCTCTCAGCTATGTTGACAGCTTGAATTAGACCTCAAATACAGACTGTGTCAGGGGGTTGAAGAGTATGAGATGCACGAAGGGGAAATTGAAACCCCATAAGGTATTCTGCCTTGACTTCTGCAAGGAATGGATGGGAGAAACAGATTTTGCAATGATAGCGCGGTGTGACTTGAACTGCTTCCATGAAAGAAGGCAATGGGAGCAGTGACAGACCTCAGGAACAAGAAATTCCTTTCTAGGCTGGTGACATCTGTGATTGAAATGAACTTTTGACATGCAGAAAACACTTTCCATTTCATCAGTGGTGACATGGGTGCCTCTGGGGGGACCTTGCCCTCGAATGTTGCTTCTTGCTGCCTGTTCCCTACCATTAAAGTCATCTCTCTCCTCAGCACAATATTCCTCCTCTTTTATAGTAACATAAATAAAATGTCTCTGTGCATTTGGAGCTCCACATTGTAACATGGAGAGACGCATCTGCCCAAGGACAGACTATATCCACTCTGCAAGGCTTTGCTTTCATAAAAAATCTGCTGGCCCTGGTTGAACAAAACTGTGGGGGCAGGATTTCATCCCATTCCAAGGTGGAGCTGCAAAGGTTAAGGAGACGGGTCATCCCCCATATCAGGGGGATGGATGTATTTTGCCATGACAGTTACCTTCCCTTTTCTTTGATTGCTTCACTGACCTTTTGCCAAAGAAAATTACTCAGACAAAGCAAACTTCTGCTGCTAGTTATGCAATGCAAAACAACTATCAACACAATAGTAATAGCATCATTCATGATGCTAGATGTGCCTTTTTTGTAATGAATAATGATGTCAGCGATGGAAATGGCTAATATAAAGAGACAAGTGCAAACTGTGTTTAGAAAAGAGGATCCTTGTCCTACCGAAACACAGAATTAGATGTCTAAAGAGATCTTGGTATCTGAGTGGGTTTTTTTGAAAGCTCACAGACTTTGTTGTCCATGACAGTTGGCCAATTAGTGGAATTTTCCAAGGTTAATGGGCACATATGTACATTTTGAGACCCCCAAAATGCCTTAAATATATGTATGTATATGTGTACATGTGTCTCAGTGGCTTGCCTGAGGTTGGAAAGCTCATGGAAGATGCACCTGCTTGGAGTATTTTAACAACATAACCACCTTCTCTTCAGCACAATAGAGCTCATCAGGACATAGATCACAGAAAAGAAGGCTGAAAAGGGCCTTGAAAGCCCATCTCCCATCTGTACCCATGTGCAGAATTCAGACCAGTACGGCTCAGAGTATTTATTCGCAGTGGTTGAGCCCAGATGTGTAATGATAGCTCAGTTTCAGTTTGTCGCCTATAAATAATCACCTGCTTTTTCTGCCTTCCTCCTGATCCTAAGGGCAATTTAGATAGCTCCCTTGGGGTTTCCACAAATGAATAGCTTCCTCATGAAGCTAAACCAAAAGGGAAAAAATGCCATTTTCCCTAGGTACTATCACAGCTAAAACCCAGGCTCAGCCCTTTGCTGGTTTTCCCGGACGCCCCCATTCATGCATCTAGCGCTGCCACATTGTCTCCTCTAATCCAGGATTTAGATGAGCTTGTTTACCACAATCCCATTTTCTGTGTGATTTATCCCCAGCACCCAACATGCAAAGAAGCAAGCTTCACACACGTATGCGCATGCGTGCTGCCGTCAGGGATGAGCTCTTGCTTTAGGCACTTGCTTTCCGCTCATTAGTGGAAGCTAACAATAAGTGTGAGAATTGCAGACGTCAAACGTAATTAGGAAGAAATTATTTCACGTTACCCAACAAAATGAGGTCTGTGAACAAAGCCTAATCCTGCTGTCTGCCCGTTCTTTTTATCCCTAAATGACTCGGAGATGAGGAGGACACAAAGTGCCCACCACAGCATTGGATGGGCAACAGCCAGGAGGAGATTCATCCATGCTCAACAGGGGCCATCATGCTGCCATCCTCTGGCTGAATAAACCCTTCTCTTAATGGGATTATAACACTGTTTAAATAATAACCATTTCAAAAAGCTCAGTCTCCTCACAGCCTACATTTTGGTAAATAAAAATTATCACTTCAGATTATTCAGTCCCCTCAGATCTCTGAAGGAACGGCTGTGCTTTCCAACAACTGTGTAAGCCTTGTAGGTTGACCCTTCCTTAGCACTGGTAATATCTGTGTCATCTTCACAGTGATGCTGGAGGTGCCATCCTCTTTCCAAACAGTTCTATTTTTCTACTCTTCTTTCTTATTCTTTCTAGTACATGATGTGAACAAATTCAAAAACCTCATAGCAGCCTCATGGCATTTTAAAAATCAATGGCAAGTTTTTATACTTGTGGGAATTCACCAAGTTTATTTCATCACAGAATTTCTGAAGCTGCATTTTCCAGTACAGCTGAGAAAGATATAGTATTGATCAGAGAAGGCATAGAGTAGATTACCTTTCAACAAGGTAGTAGGCGACCATCATCTGTCAAACCTGCCACTCCTCATGCTACATTTCCTCAGTCACAGACGTCTTGGTACTATTTCCAAAGCATCAATGGGACTATAAACACATCTAGCAAGTGTGCATGTCTGTATCTCAAGTGTACTTATTTACAGCCATATGAACACACACACTGTGTCTCTGTGGTCTAACAGCTCATGATACTTGCAATACATTATTTATATAATGCTTCAGATCAAGATTTTCCACTTGCTAGCGTAAGGACAACACCTCATAAAGTATTGTAGCGAATAAATCTAGGACTACAAAAAACATGCAGAGCTCTACTGTATGTCTGACAGAGTAGTTTGTCACTGATTCACTGCTTTGAAGCCACCAGAACATTTAAAGCCAGCAGAACATATGTTGTGACACATTCACAGGATTCAGTTTAGCACTAGGAAGAGCATCCCCCAAAGTCACAAGAGTTTGTTGCTTTCTTCCTTATTTGTTTCTCATTTAATTATTTAGTTAGTGTGCAGAGGGGCTCCCACCTCATCTCTTTTTGCTTTCATACTGAGCATGGTCTTGCTTTAAACGTGACCCTTACAACTAACAGCTTTTGGCAGCAGCATAGCACAAACTCTTATTATACTGCAAAATCCTACTGGGTTGCCTTAGACACTTGCCAGTGAAGAGTACCAGTCCCCTGACAACCAGCGTTTGCATGTGGACAGCCTTTATACATCTCCTCTGCCTCTTGACATTCAGTGAGCCTGCTCTCTGCCCAGAGGTGAGTAGGAGTGATGAGACAGTCTGATGAGACAGACATGATGCTGACCAGCAATAATACTGTACATATCAAGAAGTTCCTGAACATCATTTATTACCAACATGATGATAATGCACTGGATTACCAGATTTTTTGCATTATTAGATCATCCTATTCTAGCACATAGGAAAAGCCAGGATAGAAACAATTCAGGGTAAACAAAGACACTGTCATGTGTTCCTGAAAAGCAGTGGAATAAAATCCAGCTTTAATGCTACTGTATCTATTTGCTAATGAGCACCTTTGCTAGAGTTGGGAGGTAAAGAGATTCAAAAAAGATTTGAGTGCTTTAGAAAGTCTCTCTTGTAGATTGCATGGCATATCAGCCATAGTCCAAAGACAAACATCATCCCAGGGTATGGGAGAGACTTTGTGAAAGACACACAAAGAAACCAGGTCTTCCTGGTTTAAGGGAGTGCAAAGTCCTCAGCAAACTCTAGTGTTTTTCTAAATGGTTCTTTTGCTTACTAAGTAATATGTTGATTGTGAAAATCTGTGTGGTCTCTTATGACCACCACTGTCATTCCTTGGTGAAACAGAAATGCAAGGACCAGCGCTGAAGCACCTGTCTCAGTACCAGGGGACAGTCCTGCAGTCTCTGGGAGGCAGGCAGCTAGGCTTTTCACTCATCAGTGCTGGCTTTCCCTCTCATCAGGGGTTCCTGACAGGCAGTGTCTCTATCATTGCCCCAGGAGAACCTCCAAACTTCAAAGTCATAGCTCAGATACACTCCGTTCCTCTCACCCTGACAGCCACTGAAAGCTAAATGCAGGTCCAGCTGGTCCCTATTCTGTCCTGAAAAACCAGGGGACCTGTGCTTCCCAGCACATCCAAAATAGCTGGAGAGACAGGCACAAGGGGTAAGTTTGTCTTTACCCTCTGCTGTTAACTTCCAAAGTCCTGTTTGATCTGTTTTTCTGCTTTCTCTCTTAGACTCACATATAGACAATTCTTGAGCAGCTGTGAAGCTGCGCAGGCATCAGAGGGATAAAATTGAGGAGGAGTTTAGGAGAAGTTGAACAGGCAAAACCAAAAAAATCCCAAACACTCCTCCCCTTCCAAACAACAACATACCCACTTAAGATTTACTTAGCACAGAAGGTTTGCATTTCAGAGTAGAAGTTAATATAGTTACAACTCCAAAATTTTTTAGCAGCCAAGAACATGGCCTCTAGCATTCATTTCATATCTCCAAGCCACATGTGGTTATAAGCTGAAAGTTCTGAATCTTAATTCACTAATTTTGCTTCTTGCTTCATAGTAGATATCACATTTTGGAGTAATCCACTCTGATTTGTTTAGAGGAGGAGGTCTTCTTAGTTGCTGTAACTAGTTGCCATAACTGCTATGTAAAGACTGCTCAGAAAGAGTCTGCGGTGCAGTGGCCTATTCATGTGGCTAGAGTTCATATGATGTGGGATCTCCTGCTTTTGGTAAGACATATTTTGCCACTTTGGGCAAGGAGCTCCATTTTTGCTTGGGTCAAAATATGCTGAGCCATGATACAGGACCCAAACCAGCAAAGCACTACATTCACGTCAAGTATTTCTATGATAGACACAAAGAAATTGTCTCATGGCTGAGCTAACATTTAGGTGTGTAGTGGGCCAGAACATGCTATAAGATACAGTCCCTGCAGCCTCACCCTCACAGTTTGGTGAAAGTCAAGGCACCATTCTCCCAGCATGGGAAACATGTGAAATCTGCTCTGGAGTTTCTCTTCCAGTTGGGAGATGCAATACTAAAGTTGTAACAATTTTCTGGGACTAACAGGAGGTTCAGAGGTTCCAGGACGCATTTAAATAGGATCTGAACAAACCATCCTGTGCCAAACTGAGTCCCAGTGCAACTCTAATAAGGCTGGAGGAACTACATCTGGGATGATTTTGGTCCCACACAATATGTCAATGGCCCATCTCAATATGCCTGACTATAAGCATCTTTAAAAATTACATTCTTTTTATAGTACTAAATTCTGATCCACCAAATCTGGCAGCCAATGAGCTCTTCCAAACAAAGTACTGTGAGGATTACGCTCAAATACTGAAGTATCCTAATCAGCCTCTTGGTGAAAATTAATTGATCCATTACAGACAATAACTATATGCTGAAGTTTTTATTTTGCATTTTTTACTTCTGTAAGTAGCATATGTGACTTTATTGGCTGCCTATTTTAAACCTTAGGGGATCATTGGTGGAACAGTACAAATCCCTCTGAAATTCAAAATTGCCAGCTGCAATTATAGTCTGCATCTAGCATCTTCTCTAAGGGCTATAAATGCTTCACTACTTTAATTTTGCTTGGCATTTGCATCGCTGTGTGACAACTAGCAAGCAGTAGCAAAGGATGGATTCAGTAATGAAGTCTGGACAGTAAAGAAATGCTGCACAAATTGAAATGTTCTATTTTAATGTAATATTCATCAGTCTGTGCACACGGATACATTACATTTAGATACAAAGCCCTGGTAGAGACAGGCACCTTCCTTTTTTGCTGCTGAAATGCATGTGGCTTCTTGCATATTAGAGATGAGCAGAATCGTTTTCTCCTCATATTTCTTGATTGTTTTCAACTACTCAAAAGGAAGAGATACTAATTTGCAAATAGTAATAATTAAAAGATCAGACTGGTAACTGTACCATTTCAGTTAAGGCTTGTGAAATTCTGCCAGTTTTAGTGATTTACACTGACAAAAACAGGGAATGAAAGAGTTTCATTCAGTTCAGCTACTTTTTAAATCATATATATGTAGTTTTAATTATCTGAACTATTTGTAATTGCTCCTAGGTCCTAGCTATATTAGTAGAAAAGATCAAGCATTGTATCTCAGAAAGAACTAGCAGAGATGGAATTGGGGACACAAACAACAACGTTGTGAGAATATGGGTCTTAGGAAGTGTTTTGGGTATTGCCAAAATTAGCTTCCCTTCTTAAAAAGGCAAATGCTGAAGAAACATTCTCAGTGGGGAAAAAGAAGGTTTGGGGAGGTGACAAATAAAATACTTATAATGAAAAAGACCAGGGGCACAGTAAACTGTGCAGATTCAATGTTTGTTAATGACACTACTTTCCTTCATCAGCCAGAGATGGAAAACTTCTGAGAGACCTAAGTAATTTAGGCATATGGGCAACACAGTGGAAATGCTGTACAATGTCATTGCAGGGTTAAGCAGCGAGATGCTCTAAGAGAAAAAAATGTCAACTCCTTGCATGCTTCAAAAGGGCTCAAAATTAATCATATAAACACTGGGACCTTGCTGTCCTGGACTGGTTTTTTTGTGACCCAGACCTCCATGTGCAGCTGCAGTCTGACAAGGTGTCAGGCTGAATAAAGACTGAACCGAAAAAATCACAGTATCAGCAACAGTGTAGCACCTTCTTATATATTTTGGGCATGATTGCTGAGGTCCCCCAACAAGAACGCTGAAGAATTAGACAGGTCTTGGAGTAGGCTAATCCAGCACAGACTGGAAAGATGTGGTTACTTTATTCCAAATATGTGATAAAGGAAAAAGAGTAAAGCCAATCGAAAAAAGTAAATAAAATGCTGAAAGAGGAAGACTAGGAGGTCCTGATAAATACCAATCTCCACAGCGTAGTAGCAGTGCTCTCCCCTTATCCAGACCAAAAATACAAAAACAAAACCACAAGGAGATGACCAGCCAGTTGTTGGGAATGTTCTTCTGGGTTTTCTCAGAGTCACACTCGAGGGTGATTAACAGCATTCACCAGCTCTACACACCGTCAAGATGACAACATAACTGTGTTGATAACAGAAACCATGGTTGGAGCATAGGAGGTTCTTAGACATTTCTATCTGACCTCAGTTTACTAATTTTTTTTCAGAAACATTCTACATTTAATGGCTACCCCTCTATACCCCATATAACATGAAAAACCAGAACAGCTGTTGAGTAACACTTATGAAGAAGAAAGTGTCTAGGCAGGATAAATCTGTCCAACTTGCCTTAAGTATTGAAGGACTTAAGTATTTTGGACCAGGAAAAGTCTCAGCTACTCATTGAAGATGCAGTCAGAAGACAAAGTTATACCTCTGCCATTAGCCAAACTAATGGCTTATAAAATGGCACCTGTGGCTACAGTTCAAAATGTTGTCAAAGCTGAATATTTCCCAATGATGCACCAAAAAGAACCATATCCAAATAGCTCATGCTGATACTTAACATAACTAAAGTTCTCGTAGCATATGCCAGGAAAATGAACTTGGTAGCTGTATGGCAAGTTTTACTGGAGTAAAAATGTCCAGAATCTTTTTTACTTCCCCATGGCTTTTCCTCATGAACATTGTAACAGATCTCAAATGTTTTAAGATTGAGGATAAAAACTGCATCCCACCACTGTCGAAAAATATCAAAACATACAAACAACTATCAAAACCTAAAAAAATTCCTAAAACTAATAAAATTAAAACCTTAAAAAAAATGCTCATCCCCAGATAAAAAGTCTGAAGCTACCCAAAAAAACCAAGACGCTTAGACAATAGTGCCCATACATAAAAAAATCCTAACCCAAGAAAACAGATAACCTGTTAACCCTAAATTGTCAAACACCCGCCTCCCCTGAGTTCTGTATCCTATATAAACCCTTGTCCCCTTCCAATAAATGTCTCACTTTCCACACTCCATCTGTCATCTGTCCACTGTCACACCACATACTTCCAAAAGCAAAAGTTAAAAAAACTCGTTTGCCTCTTACCTTGTTAACTTTGTCCCAATCTGCTGCCTAAGTTCAAGCCTCTCTTCATCAGTCTGCATAGGGAGGATGTTCTTTTCCTCCAGCTCTCGCTTTGAAGGCCTGTTGCTTAGCTTGATTGCTAAAGAGTCCTTCCTGCAGATTTTCCTTGCCAGGGAGCCTGTGGGAGAGAGGAGAGACTCTGCCAAAGGAGGTGTCATCATTTTATTACAGCATGCAGCTGGCAAAGAAGTACTAGCCAAGAGAGGATATGAGGTTCTTGTTTACATTGGTATGGACTGGGGGAAAAGGAGTGTCATTAACTTCATGTACTCAATTCACCTCAATTCATATCATAATGAGGAAAAGTTGAAAAGGGTAGGTATACAGGAAAAAGAAACTAATACATTGCTCCATAGAGGGGATTGGAGAAGGACTTGTTTCAGAATTGCTATTAGCACATGTAGCTTTCTCTAGCACAATTTCTGAACTACATAATGTAACAAATAATTTGACCACAGAATCTAGTCAGGCATGAGTTACAGCATGTGAGAAGAGAGAGGTATCTGAGTGTCTCTTGCAAGGTCTCAAGACATCCAAGCTAGCACTAGGAGGAATCAAAAGTCAGCCAGAAGCAGCACAGATTTCTACATACATTAACTGACACTGCTTCCCAGACAGTGACAAGGACACTGTGAAAACCAGTGGCTTCTTGTGGCTCAAGCTTGTACTTTCTGAGGCTTGTGTCCAAAGCAGTTTGAGCAAGGAAGACAGACACAAACAGACAGGGACACACAGACCAATGAGAGGTTTTGGCCTTCAGCAGGAAAGTGCCAGATAGTGCAGTTCTGCTCTGTTTTTCAGTTTAAGAGGAAACACTACTTAATTTCACTTGCAGGGTAAGGGAGGATCCTGAGGAGATGAAATATGCCTGTTCTACAATCTTCTATGTGTTTTAAAAATGATGTTGTTTGATTGTACTGCTTCCAGTTTTAAGATGAAAAGAAATCCAAGGGCCTGAAACACCATGGACACTTGGAAAGTGAATCCAAAAGCCAATTTGTAAGTGAACTAATATAAGCCCAAACCAGCCATATGAATTTAGTCTGAGAGCTACACAGACAGGGATTCATGTGGGTTAGGGAAATCACTATAAATTCATGTTATTTTGGATTAGCATCTCCATGTAGTCAAGCCCTGAGAGATGCAAAAGCCACAGTCAAGAAAGTACACAGGCCTTGTGTTTCCCTTGTGTACTGTGAGTTCAGACTGAAAATAAAATAAGTGAGAAAGGAAAAATGGAATGAGTCTTACTTGTAAATAATGAGTTGTCCTCCTCTTCATCTTCCTCTTCTTCCTCTTCCTGTCTTGGGTAGAGGCAGGAAGAATCTTCATAGTCAGTTTCATGAGGCACATTTTCTTTATTGTCATCGCATTCGATTACAACAGTTGGCACTTGTCTCATGTCTGGAAGGCCCCCAGGTCCTGTTTTTGGAACACTGTCACCTGTGTGTAAACCAGAGCTGTTGGGAAAGAAGAACAAATAACTAAACTGTAGAAAACAGCTCAGTAAAAGACAGAGTTGCTTCTCTCACTGTGTTTAGCAAAGTCGTGATTTTTCGTCCCTTTCTGAGAAAAAATAAGAACAGAAAGATCTTCAAGATCAGCAAGACATCTAATGGATTTAAACTGAGTACACATTATATTTAGGGTACAACACTTATTAGGGAGATGTAGGACAGCACGCAGGTAAAAATACTGGCAGCCAGGATGAAGTACTTCTGTGGCAAATACTTAATGACAAGCCACTCAGAGTGGTAAGCTTGCCTTCAGCCTGGTGTTTCTGTGATGTCTCCAGTGGCATCAAAGCAATAAGGAGAAAATGTCTCACCTGAATGCAAAAGGCAGAATAAGACTGGGAGGAGGGAAACATACAAACTGTAAGGGATAATTGTAGAAAGGCTGAGGGAAAACACGACTTGCACTCCTTGGGCAAGACGATGTAGATTGATTTGAGGGGAAGGCAAAGGCACAAGTCTCTGAAGTGCAGGGGACCAAGCGTGTGCAACTGGACTTGGAGAAAAGAGAGTTTGACAGCAGGTGAGAATAATCAGGGAAATAGCTAAAACCTGTGAGGTTTGTTTGCACAGTTCTATATTGGGGGGTCTGCCATGATGACATCCCTTCTCCTGCCTGGGCTCTTCATCCAGTCAGGTGCTGAAGATCAATCAGAATTGGAACGAATATCATATTTCTTTTCTCACAGAAAGTGTGACTGGCTATTTTCTGCAGATTACTAGATTAAGACCTGTGGTCAGTGCTGTTACCATGTACTCTGTTTATGTGTTGATTTCAAAGCCCTTTAGGGACATATCAATAAAAAAAAATTTGGGTCTCTCCTTACTGAGCAGTGAATAGCCTCAATTCCTTTGAATATTTTAGACTGCTCTGAATACCAGAGGTATTCTGCATCTTGAAATTATTCAAATTATTTTCTACTGAGTCAATGTGAGAGATTTTGCTTTCTTCCAACTCTGAAGTTAACAGGGACTCATAAATGGCTGCCAGATAACATCCCAGGAAGCCTTTAAAACTATAGACCTAGAGACGTAATGCTAGTCCTCAATATGTTTAGGGATTAAGGAGAGGAAAAGTCTTCAGATCCTGTGAGCAAACCATACCATGCTGTTATTACCATTTTCAGCTTCAAAGAAATAATTTTGTTAATTCCAACATTTACTATTGCAGACTAACCAACAATGAGATGCAGAGCTTTACAGGATGCCTTTAAGAGAGAAAATCCATTTTCTCAGGGATAGTCCATGTTCTGTTTCACAAAGTAAGAGAGATTCATGAAGAACCGGCATGCGAATTTTTGTCTTAGATTTCAATGAGTTTGACCCAGAAAACTTTATCCCAGATGTAGTTTTAAAATTCACCAGCTTAATTTTCATAATGACACATCAACGCACTACAATCTTCAAAAACTTTCAGCTAACTTTTAATTTGTCAAAATACTTTCAGAATTTTAATAGTACGAACTTCATTAAATATGTTTTCTCTGTAACCTAATTTTTTAATAAGTCTTATTAGGAAAGGCAGGAAATTCAAAAGTGTGGAATCAAATTCAAGAGAGAAACTATAATACTGTGATATTCTTTTTACATTGCTAAAAAAGCCTCCCCAAAACCTCCAATGTGTTATTTGTGAACCCATAACCACAAGGTCATTCAGTTAATATTAAAACAATACATACGTAGAGAGGAAGTACAAGTTCACTAATCCCCTTCTGGAAGTACAAAAAGTAGCAAAAAGTAGTTCAGGATCCAGCACTATTTGGCACTTTCCTGTTCCATGAAGGACAGATGTAGGATACAGATGCATCTTAATGACTGTGTACATAGGGCAGCAGATAACAAAGGGATTCATGAATTTAGGTTATTGAGCAGCATCCAATAGGATGGCAACAAGATTTACAAGTTACCACAGATAATCTTTATTTGAACTAGTGATCTAGAAATAGGCAGCTTCTCATTTAATTGTAATTTTTCTGAATCATCCACTTTCTTGATGATACTACTTTCTATTTTAAGCCCCTCATTTTTCCTGGTGTTTTGTGTTGTTCTTGATTAAAATCAGCCTTTTCCATGTCATTTTGACTAAGTCAGCTGTCTAAGCAGAGCACTTATGAAATATGTGCAGTACTGCAGTATACTTAAGAAAGATGAATCAAGGTCACCAGATATGTCCATTGTGCATAAATCCCTCTGGATCAATAGCATAAATTCCCATTCAGTCAGGTGATCTACACCACAAAATCTTTCAGCATTATTCACCAAAAAGCACACTATTGTTCAATTTTGCGTTTTGCAACAAAATTAAGAGAATAAAGCTACAGTTAAGCAAGTACTTGTTTCAAGATGATAAATGCATTTTAACACATGGATTTGAATAATTCATAGCTCACTAGTACTAACACTTGCAATTATTGCTGTATCACCTTTACATGTCCAAAACAGCAAAAATGTCACACCATTGTAGCTTACAACGTTTCTACTGAGAAAATATTTTAAAGAAAAAATCTCAATTTAAGCATATGAGTGACTCATGGTACAGACAAAATCAAAAATAAAGACATGAGATCCCTCCTGTGAATCTAGCGGTGAAAAAAGGCATGCTTCTCATCTGTCATCCCAGGCTCTTTGATTTTGGAATAAAGGGTTACGTTTTTATCAGTATGTTTTCAGATCCACAGTACACTTTTCTGTACTTACCAGTTAAAACAAAATTATGAAAAAACTTCAAATATATGTTTCTACTACAGGCATATGTGTAAGAGACAGAGAGAGAAGGCAGAGCTATAAATATTAAGGGTTTCTATCCTTAGGCAATGCTAAAGTTTAGACGAGAGGTAATTCTCTTGACATGTTTTATAGAAGATAAATGCTTTCTGACTCAAATACGTTTTATAAGATTTACAAGACGCTGCCAGTAATGCCTAATGCATTTCATTTCATAAATCTACAGTCTGAAGCTGTGCGGGGTGTCCCAGAGGAACTGGTCTCACACACTGTCTTTTTGGTCATAGCCATTTTTCACTGCTCTGCCACAAAGGCAATTCCAGCCCGGAATGAGATATTGCTACTTAACAGCTCTTTAGTACCTACATGGAACAAACCAAGGTTTTGATTCAACTGATCCCCTACATGAGCCCACAGAGTTATTGAAACTAATTGTCACCTTTCCAGACAGAGAACTATACAGACAAGGCAGAAAATAAGGCTATTTCAGATCAAGAAGCAGCCTTGCTAAGTCAAAATTAAAGACACATTCCAGTGGCATAAGATGGTTTCTAAAGCTTCCCTTGCCGCAGTTTGTGATGCATGGCTTTGGGGCTTGGTCTTTCTTCTCATTTCAGAAATTCATTTCAGTTAGGAAGATGAAACCTGCATATTTTGGTGGCAGGGCTTATCAGATTTTCACCAACTCTTAAAATGCATTCTGAAATGGTAAAAAATGGTGTCCAAATATAGTTTTTCTTATGCTTGACACATACCATTTGCACTGAAGGGGAAAGTTGTTTGCAGTGGGGCACAAATTGGCAACAGAGGTTGCAGAAAAAAGATTACATGGAAATTACACATTTCTCTGTTTCAACTTAGTATATAATGAAACTGGAAATTTATCAGGGAAAATAGAGGCAAACTGGCAGCAGAAATGACATGTCATAATAGTCATACTATGACAAGGGACAGATTGCCCTTCTGAGAATAGGTTATGAATAGAAATTACAAGTACCACAAAATGTTGGCAATCAAAAGTGTTAAGTGTGCAAATGAATTTAATGTTCTCTAATGTCTGCAATAAACTGAATAAAAAAATCCAGGAATTAACTGCCATTTTAAGTCATAAGAACAACTGAGACTTGAATAGCTATTACATGCTTTTAATGTACCAAAAGACATTAACTTATTAATATACACTAGATCTAGGTGAGGCAGTAACCTGCAATCACTCCTGCAGAGGGGAAAATAGAGGTAGAGAGGCTCAGTGGCTTTCTCAAGGTCAAAGATAGAACTTCTGGCTTCCAGGCCCATACCGAGGGAGAGCTCATTTTTCTCTGGCAAGCTTGTTGCTCATTGGCAAAGCACTGATTTCAACTATCAGATGTCTTCAGATGCTGTTAGACCATCTGAATTCCAGAGACCTTATCTGTGTAGGAAAAAATCCAGATTGCTAGGGGAAAGGGATATTTTAGCCTTTCATTCTTTTTTTCTGTACACACTTGTGGGGAACACTCACAGACCTGCTGGAGAGAAGAGTTGTGAGCTAAAGTAGTTTACTGGGCAAAATGTGGATTTGATATGAGGCTGGTTGTGGTTCCATTGCACCAGGATCAAAGAAACTAGACACAAGGAAGAAAATGAAAAAATACTGTAGGAAAAGAAAAAAATTAGAGCAGGAATCTGATCTGTACATGATCTTCCTTTACTAAAAATCAAAAGTCTATTCTAAATAGCCCTCCAAATTACCACAATTGACAGCATTATTACTGCAGCACCATGGCAATTATTCTGTAAAGTTGTAGGATTTTTTTGAAATAATGTCTAGGATCAGCAAAAACCAAAGCTGCTAATGAACCTTAGCATTCCCCAGAAAGTGCCTCAGAGATTTGTCTGGCTCTCTCATCTCCTTAAAATTATTGACCCAATAGCAGTGACCCAGTACACTGTTTTCTTGGAAGGAACAGTAAAACGTAGGATGTCACTGCATTTCCTATGCATACAACAGATGTGAGCACCCTACCAAATTTTAAATAGAGGGAAGGAGATCTAGGATCTTTGCAGTTTTAAGAGGCCCTCAAGAGTTCTGGGCTGAAGTGTACAATGACAAATACTGCAGTATAATTTCTCTTGGGTTTAGTGCAGATTTTATAAAATTAAGGGAAAATAAGTACAGCAAACATAGTAGAAAATAGTGGCATTTGGTACAAATGATCCCCTCCCAAGTTAAATAAATATATTTTAAAAATCTGCGCAAATCTTCAAGAAAACTTAGCAAATTTGCCTATATCACTATGTGGCTTGAAAAAGCAATTCAAGAATTTAACAGCAAGTGTCAGCTGCACAGACCTGTAAATGATTTGAAAAACTTTTACCTTTAAATACTACGAAAAGAAAAATTGCTGTTGCAGTGGAAATGGTCATCCCCTATATTCTCCTTTATGAATGCTAAAGTTACTGATTTATTTTAACAAGGAGCAAAACTGAAGTACCCAATACATTAATCCATGATTGAAATAACAGTTAATGAACACAGAAACGATATGAAAAATCAACTGCCTGCAATACCATGAACTAGGATTCCTATTAATGTAAAATGTGAAATATCAGTGCCATAACCTTTTCTTATTTTCTTCTGCAAAGGGAGGCAATTGCTTCACATTAGGAAATTAATCCTTGCTTATTCAGTTTTTAACAAGCAGCTTCAAATTTAGAGTTATATACAAACTGCATCACCTTCTTTAAATCAGTTAAACATATTTGTAGACATAAATATGATGGATGACTAGAAATTGGAGCATTCATTGCTGTGGGGCAACAGATGCCACAATGAAGTCATACTCTGAGAGATATCACCAGGCCCAGGCTAACAGTGCCTTCTGCACACAGCATGAGCCAGACAGTACAATTATCTGACCTAAGCTGGGGGTCGTATGGGCAGTGCAGCCTCAAAGGAGCCTTTAGGAGACAGCAGCTACCCTCTGTGCCTGATGCACTGAGATTTGGGGAGAAGCAGATGCACCTGGCCAGCCACCGTGGCAATGTGAGAGGTAAATGGGTAGTCACTGGGTTTGGTGTGTGTGGAGCAATGTGGATGCTCTTTCTAACCCTACCTCTACAGCTCTTTTCCTGATGAGAATAGGAATCTCCTTCATAGCTCTAGCAGTTTTCCCCCAGTTGAGAATCCCCCCATGCTGTAGAAACTAAACCCTCACCTCTTAATGATGTAATCACAGAAGCCTTGCTACTCTGGTGCTAAAATAAGCTGGCAGTGTGGGACAGCTTCTGGTCTCCTGACTATTTTTCAGGCAGTAAGGAGAATCTGCCTTCAATAATCCAATTATTTCCAACTATGCAATATAATGAAGGTAACATAATTAGAAACAGGTACCGGAGTAAATCATCAGGCATTTTGTCTGTGAGACCAAGTATTTTAGCTTCCTGTATAAGAGAAAGATGATTTAATGCTCCTAGAACAATAAACGTGTAATTTCTTGGGACTACCTTTCCTCTTCTGGGACTTCCTCAGTTTTCTTCTACAAGATGAAATAAATTTTCCAGAGCTTGCTGATCTTGCAGTCTATGAGGACAGCTTGCATTTATACAACATGTTTCACTTAATCAGACTATTTGGAGCACTATTCAGAGATACTCATAAGTGACAGTAACAAAAACCATCCTCAAGGTGGGTAAGGCACTTCTGATCAAATGTGTTACCTTTTTTCAGATGCAAATGGCTAAGAAGGTAGCTGTTGTGGAATGAGTTAATTACTTTAGATCAAACATATAATTTAATTTAAATGAATTGAAATAATTTGAATGCTGTATTAAAACACCTCTAAGTGAGTTGTAGGAAGTCCACATAGATTGTTTCGAGCCGATTGGTAATACTAATCAGATGCTCTGCTTGATATTGGATTCTTACTGTTCTTTCAAGAATCTTCCATTTTCTTTCCTTGCATTTAGCAATCCTACACACAACTGGAGCTCTGCAGTATATATTTCAAGCCAGGCATGTCCTATTAAAATCTTTTCCACTGGCTGTATTTTCTACTTCCTTAAACAGGACACTTGGGTTCAGGAAATTTGGTCATTATCCCCTTTCTGCCACAAACCTGTCAAACACGCCTGGACAGACTCTTCCACTGTCTTTGTTTCTCCAGGAATGACTCTGCCCTGAAGCTGTTAAACCCCAGAGAAGACATCTCATTCAAGTACTGTGAACATAACTCAAGTGATGGTATTGTTACCGAGGTTAGCAGGAAAGAGTGCACATCAATATGTAATTTTAAAAGCTGATCCATTACCTTTCTAGCCTGTGCATGGTCATGGCTAGTGTTTTGTTCAGTTCCTCTATCATCCGGCACCCTGAAGGGTGAATGGGCAATGTGCTGGACCCAGAAGGATGGTGCTGGCTGTGGCTGCCGTACTGGAGCTGGTGCTGGTGAGCTGCTAACTGGGATGGCAGGACAGTGTGATGCTGCTGCGTCAAAGGCTGCTGGGAGCTCTTCTGCGTGGAATAGGATGAGAGAGAGAGGTCTGGCCCCCCTAAAGGCATGCAGATCATGACTTTCTTTGGAGGTAGTGGAGGTGACAGTTTAACTGGCATACAAGGCAGTTTCACAGGAGCGCCAGGATCTAAAATAAAAGAAAAGAGAGCTGTGGTCTTAATTTTAATGTCAATAAGAAAGAGATGAGAGTATCTGTCTTGGTGAGCAGGTACTGAGGCTGCTAGTCAACACAGGAGTGTGCACCCCTTCCCTCTTTTAACAGATGACTGCATATTGTACATTCTGCATGGTCTTCAGAAAAACTGCTGTTGTTTTGCAGCACCTCTGAGTCTCACAAAAAACATCCCAGGGCTGTGCATACCTTTTATTAAACATGTTAAGCAATTCTTAACAAGGTCTGCGGCACACTTAGACGCTTTAAAGCCCTAATCCTCCAAAACAGTCCTGCAAGGTAAGCACATCTTCCACTCAACAGGCATGCAAATAAGAGGAGACCAATTCAGTGTCTGAAGTCACAGGATGACTCACTACCATCACTGACAGAGTAAAAGCTCAGGGATTCCTGATCCTTCTCAGTCATTGCAGTGCAATTACTACAAGTCACTCTTCTTACAGCTTTGTAATGAGCAAAACATCTGGTGCTAAAAATTACATTACAAGGGGAGGTGAGAAAAGAAATAAGGTTTGAATACTAAACAGGAGAGGGTTGGAGAAAAAAAAAGGTATAAAGGGCAGTAGATTGTTAGGACTAATTAATTGTTTATACAGAAGACTTGTAGACACTTTTCTCTGCACTTATACACTGAATTCTACCTTTTTAACTCTGGAACTCTAGGCATGTTCACTGAAATGTATAGTTGACCGACCTGGCAAAGACTTCCCTGACTACAATGAGAAATCAATGATAGGTCCACCAAAAAAACCTCTCTTCCAGAACTTAACTGCAGGATTAAGATTTTTGGGGTTGCACTGTGAAAAATTTTCAGAAGGAAAAAGAAGTAACATGAGGGCTTGTAGTTGCCAATATGGATGAGGTAAATGGTCACAACACATGCTAAGAGCAAAGGAGAAAGGAAATATATACATTGTGAGCTACAACTGTGAGTTGGTCTCTCAGAGGAAGGCCAGGCCCTTTCCAGCCTGGAATACTGCAGACATCTGGCTCTGTAATGTAGCTCTGCGGACAAGGCTTGCATCATCTTTGGAATCTTGCTGCTTCAGTCCACTCTTCTTGCTGTAACATGGTAAGGATATTGCAGAGCCAGAATCTTTGTTTTACTTGAGAAAGCTTGTGACTCCATGTTCCAAAGGTCATCACCCTCCTGAGTGCAATCAGATTTCTAAAGTCCTTTTCCAGATGATTCTCTCCTCACCACTTCATTCTTTCCCTCCTCACAGACTATTCTGGTATTGCCTGTACCATTATCCATATCTAATAGCCAGGGTGCACAAGGTTGATATGAGGATTTCCATGCACTAACACTTCTTGAAAATGATTAAGGATCATAAGGTGGAAAAAGATCATGAATAGAGCCAAGTTGAGATATGTCTTTGGACTTACTTTAGTGCTAGTCACAGCTTCATTGCATCTACAGTATCCACTTAATACTAGCATTTTTGCTACACTAGAAACCACACATTGTCAGTCAGTCTTCCCTTTCTTCAGAGTGTTTATAGCCTAACATAGAAGTGCCAAAGGGAGTGCAAAGATGAAATAAGCATGCTGGTTTTGGATGGAGTAATTGTCTTCTCAGTGGCTAGTATTGGGCTGCGTTTTGAACTTGTGCTGAACACAGGATTGATAATAAACACAGGATTGATAATCAACAGGATTGATGTTTTTGTTATTGCTGAGTGGGGCTCACAAAGAGCCAAGGTCTTTCCTGCTACTTATACTGCCACACTGGCAAGGAGACTGGGGTTGCATGGGAAGTTAGGAGGAGGCACAGCCAGGACAAGGGACTCCAAATGACCAAAGGGTTTTTCCATACCACATGATATCATGCTCAGTGTATAAAACAGGGAGAAGAAGGAGGAAGGGGGAATGTTTGGAGTGATGGCATTTGTCTTTCCAAATAACCATTACATGCAACAGGGGCTTTGCTCTTCTGGGGATGGCTGAACATCTGTCTGCCCATGGGAAGCAGTGAATGAATTCTTTCTTTTTCTTCACTTGCGTTGTGCGNTGCCACACTGGCAAGGAGACTGGGGTTGCATGGGAAGTTAGGAGGAGGCACAGCCAGGACAAGGGACTCCAAATGACCAAAGGGTTTTTCCATACCACATGATATCATGCTCAGTGTATAAAACAGGGAGAAGAAGGAGGAAGGGGGAATGTTTGGAGTGATGGCATTTGTCTTTCCAAATAACCATTACATGCAACAGGGGCTTTGCTCTTCTGGGGATGGCTGAACATCTGTCTGCCCATGGGAAGCAGTGAATGAATTCTTTCTTTTTCTTCACTTGCGTTGTGCGGCTTTTGCTTTCCCTACTAAACTGTCTTTAGCTCAACCCATGAGTTTTCTCAGTGTCACCCTTCCAAGTCTCTCCATGATCCCATGGGTGGGGGAGTGAGCAAGTGGCTGTGTGGGGCTTGGCTGCTGGCTGGGGTTAAACCATGACATAGAAGCATGGAAAAAAAGTGGTCTTTCCGCACTGCTGAATGGAAGTTATAGAGAACAGAATCTAAGTCTTTTGCCTTTCAAGTTAATATCGAATCCACTTGGCATGCTGCCTTTTGCAGGCAAAAATTCTTCTGATGGCTTCACCAGGGCTGAAATCTAACTCATGGATTTGCCAAAGAAGTATAAAAAAAACACTTCAGGTTTTTTTTATACAAGAACATGAATGTCTTGTAACACATACATTTTTAATATACATTATCTCTTTGTATCTTGAATCAAAGAACACACCTCTTCAATAAAAAGTAAATAAAGGAAGAGTAAAGAGTAAATTGTATAGAGCCCTGAGAATAAGCTTCCTATGAGATTTGTAGTAACAAAGTGTTTTTTTTCATACACTTGTGCTTCAGGCAATTTTACTTCTAGAGCTCATCCTGAATTACAAAGACTACACTGAGATCTGCACTTCTATTTCAACAAATGCAGGTTTGATGGTTAGTTTTAGGTCCTTTTCTGTAGCATCAATTAAAGTCTTCATTTGACAGTGGCTATGCCTGGACAGCCCATCATCCTGTGGCAGTCATCCTTAACAGTGAATTTAAAGAGATCCCAAAGATTCAAAGAGATTCAAAGAATAACTGGAAGTATTCTGGCTTTGCTGCTTTTTGTGATCCTGAAGATTATGTCCATATTGTATATCAGAATGAGCATGACAGGTCAAAAAATACAGGTACAAAGCAAACAGGAATTCTTTCTTCTAAAATATAGTGAATATTTTTTTTTCTCATTCAAGTATTCATGTAGTAAAGTTGTGACAAAGGCACTGCAGCTCTGGAGTTGCATGGGAGAACAAGTCTATCTTAATTATCCCGAGTAGCCACATATCCCATCATGAATCAGATGTGCACACTCTGGTTCCCACTCTTCACAACAAAGGTATGGACATTTAGTTTCCACTCAAATAAACACGTCAACTTGTTTTTAGTTGTATTAGTGCTGAGTTTCTCTACTGAGCACCTGCCAAAAATCTTGCCCATTATTTTTAATGTCTTGGTTCAGACTGGCTGTGTCATGCTTCAGTTCTTGAGCCTGTTTGAATATGGTCCTAATACCAAAATAGATCCTTGAAAATGAACCAGAGGCATTAAATCAACTTGTCTGCCCTTCACCTTCAGGAGAATTCTACTTGTCTGTTTAAAAGAAAATGGTTAAAAGGAGGATGACTACAATGGGAGAAGAGTTCAAGCCATTGCCTCAGACATGTAAAAGTATATTTTCACCAACATCAGTAATGGAGACCTTGGCACTGCAAGTTTTACTGTGTGATCAGATCAGGGAACAAATAGGGTCTTGCCCAAAGCCATGGGCTCCAGATATGCTGTTGGGAACTGCATTACCATCACCTAGAGTAAAGGATGGAACAACTTTTCCCTGCATGTAAGCGTGACAAGACTGAGTTTTACAATTCTTTCTTCTGTTTGTTTTAATTTCACAATGTATGTGATTTATGAACAAGGGGTGGAAAGAGTTATTGTCTCCAGCACTGAATATCCATCAGACACTGGGATCTGTAGATGAGCAAGAAGCCAGACAGGGGAAATATGAACAAGCAATCTATGATAAGTGTCTTCTCAGCAGAACATAACCAGAGTCTTAAATCATTTCACAAAGCACCCCTAACAGAAAAGAAGCAAACTGTGTGAAGGCAGGTGTGCAAGTCTGATTAATCTCTTCCGGCTGAGGTTCTTCAGGCTCAAGAGAATAATGAGCAATTTTGGAAGATGTTTGTTCCCAGTGGGGTTGTGACCACTCAGCACTGTGTAATAACTTGTATGCTAGAATTGATGAAAAAGATGTTAGCCATCAAATTCCCCACTCCTGATGACAATAAATTACTTAAAAGATAGTTGTGGATGACAATATTTGCTACACCTTTGACAAACAGGTCAGCTTTTACCCCTTCCATATTGATAATTTTCCTAACATCTGCAGTTACTTAATTTCCTTTGGTGTTTTTGGAAGATAGATAAACACGTGTTTATTTGTTACACATTTGTTTGCTCATGTATGGTTCTTGTGAAGCATTTGTAGTACACGGGAGCTGTACACCAAGTACACTGAGTCCAGTGCTTCCTAGTCACTGAAGATGGCTGGAGAGTTGGTTGGCACATGCTGCAAATACAACTGCTACAGATAGGGTGCTAGGAGTCTGGATGTATGGCAGCAAATGTTGCTCTGGCAGGGCTGGTAGAAAAGCTCATTAAAATCTTCAAATTCTGCCTCAGCTCAATTACTGCATGGAGAAAGAGGACACGCCTGGGAATCCTGGGCTTGTAAAAGAGCTGGCTGTGTTTGCTATACTGCCAGTGGCAGAAATGGTCTTTCTTGACTCCTTGCCAAATGTAAGCCAGCATTGTTCCATGACAGAAAGGAAGGTCAACACTCTGCTGGGTGGTATGAGCAGAAACACAGCCAGGAGATCAAAGGATTATTCCCTTTCGATTCAGTGCTCCTTAGACTATATATACACTAATACTCAAGCTTAGGATCCTCCAGGAAAGATATAAAACCCCCAGAATGAGTTGAGCACAGGGCCACTGCAATGGTTGACAGCAAGAGCACCTGAGGGACTGGGGCTTGTTCAGAGAAAAGAGCTCACAGGTGCAATACCTAACAGCAACCTTCCAGTCCCTACAAGGATGTTTTCAATAAGGTTGTGCCAGATTCTTCACAATGGTGCATGGCGGGAGGATGACAGAAAATGGACAAAAATGAAATAAAAGAGGTTCAAGACTGGATTATAAGGGAAATATTTCCTCACCATGAGAAGAGCCAAATGGTGCAGCAGATTTGCACAGACAGCTTGTGTAGCTGTCATCCTTTACAGTTTCCACAACCAAGATGGACAAAGCCTGAGCAACCTGGTCTGATTTCACAGCTGGCCCTGCTTTGAGCAGGAGTTGGATTAAAGACCTGCTGAGGTTCCTTTGAACCTGAATGACCTTATACTGTGACCTTTGCTGTACTATATACAACTACAAGTAATACAGCTTGTCATAGAGTTAAGGAATTACTCTTTAAATTCCATCCAAGTTATTAATTCTGTAAAGTGACATGCGAAAAAAAGAAAATCGGTGCAAAAACCAGTGTGGCCTATTGAGGGAGCTCCATAGTAGAAAGGGGGTAATATGCCTGATATTTGCTGGCAGCATTTGGACAAGCAGCTTTTACATTTTTAGGTCTTCTCTCTGTTAATCACTTGTGCTTAAACAGCAGGAGTCTCTTTTCTTATTTCAATGAGTTTTTGAGCAGATTCATAAGCACAAGTTAAAAACTCTTCCCAAAGATTTGCCTTGTATCTCCTGCTGATCTGCAGCCATGTCTTCAGGGAAGATTTGAGATAGAAATTCTTTGCTATTCTTCTGTAGCACATAAGCATCCAAGGTTCAAATTGAACTTGGAGAACAAAAACAAGGCATGCTTAGCCTAAAGGTTTGAAAAGTATGGCTCCTCATGAATTCCTGTGCAGGGCCTTTAAGAGGGTTTCAGAGAAGATTTCCTGATGTTTATATGTGCTAAGTACTTCCCTCCAGGTAAGCAGCATGGAGAGGAGTATGGAGCAAGAACTGCATCAGAGTCCAGTTTCCCATGAGAATCTGGTGAAGGAGAGCTGCTTTTGCTCTGTTGCTTCTCCCTTGGGCACACAGTGAGAGAACTGTTCCTTTCCCTCACACGCATATATACTTGAATGAAGAAAGCAAGAGAATGGAATAGACTTTTCAAACCTTAAATGCAGTAAGTAAGTGGCCAGATAAATCAAAGCTACAACCTACTCCAGTGTTAGGCTAAATTTGGGCTGAAATACACTTAGGTGTTGCTGAGATCCCATCTTAGTACCATATATTGTGTTCTCTGATGTTTTAGGGGACATTATGGGTTACTGGCAATTCAGCTGGAAAATATCTAATTAATTTCAGATAACATTATCTGTGCTGGTGAGAATTAACATCTTAATGAATCAAGATCAAAGGGAACTTTATGCTACTGGGGTCTATCAAATCAGACGTGACTAGTCTTCTTGTCACTTTTGGCCATTAAAGATTTTATGATAATCTGGGGACTTCATCCCAGCACACCAATTAAATTTGGTCCTAGATGATTACTTCAGCTTCTCCTAAATTTTCAGCAAAGGAAGCTGCAAGTGTTGTTCTAAATTCCTGGCTTCTGCATGTGGGTGTAGGACAAATAAAACAACGAAAGAAATTATCCATGAACACTGTCTAATTATCATATCTAAAAACCAGGAGGTGACTGGCTAACAGAAAATGTAGAGCAGTGAAACAATGGTATCAAAACAGTTAAGGTTCATGTTTTTCTTCTATGGCTGTGTGGGCACTTCCACACCCAGTGCCGTGACAGGGAGGTTCTCTGTGGAGGCAACATCAAGACCATGGGAGATGGTGTGAGGCAAAGCACAGAGCATCTTCTGCAGTGGTGGTGCCACCACTCCCAGTGGCTGCTCTGCAGTCTGCTCTTGGCTCTGGCCTTGTTTCTGTACGGTCCCATTCCCACGATACCTCAGCCTTGAGAAGGAGCATGGCAAGGTTGTATGATTTGTATTTGCTAGAGGCAATTCTCTCTTTCTTTCACCATTAAAATGGATTTTTTCTTTTCATTCTCCCCAAGATTTAATGTGCTCTTGCGTGTTTATTTAGGCCTGGTCTTTTATGTGCATTTCTTATCACTTGAAAGGCCAATCTTTCTCATGGCACAAGCAGATAGATATTTAATACAGTTCAAAATGCTCTCAGAGGTGAGGAATGTTTCTTTTCCATTTCTAAACCCTGTATTAAGTCCTTTGTCAAACACTGCAAGCCAGCCTTCATAACTTTATTGAAGAACTTTAGGATAAGTTCATAGCAAGAGGTGGTCAGACTCAAAGGAAAAATTTCCCCCTATGGTTTTTATTTATTTTTTTCTTTGTTTTTTACTTCTGACCATACCTGTAGTGATTTTATACTATATGTTTGTATAAAACATGTTTCTATTAAATAAATACATTTATGTACACATACACATATTTATATTTAGACAGAAGTTGACTTGCTTCTGCATTTTCAAATGGATACCAGAACCCTTCAGAAAGTCACATCTCTCACACTCAAACAGAGCTACCAGGCCATTAAACCACTGTAATTCTTTACTAGACTAGGATGTCTTAATTTGTCCTTCAGCCTTTTCACAAATTCTTCAGTAGAAAAATGTGTATGCAACAAGAACAGAAAAGTCTTCACCTTGAATGCCAGAATTCAGATTTTGCTTTTCTCACACACAAACTGAGGATGTCTCTGGAGTAATTAGTAAAAGAATAGCATTAATTCTGCTTCTCACTGATGAGGATGCTTCATTAGGATTGATTGCTCATTTCCAAAGATTGTATGCAGCTAATATAATTACAGTGGAGAACACGAGGCACTGAGCAACACATACATCCTTTAGACCACCAAAGTAAATGCAGCCTTAAGAACAAGCTTAATACTTTTAATTATATGGAATGTATAAATGAGGGTTTCAGTTTCACCAGGAATAACTGTCAATTAAATTAGGGCTCTATGACTAAATTGCATCTGTTCCTTTTCCCTCTATATGCATGTACAAGAGCCTGTCTATATGCGCATACAAGACTTAATTTAGAACTGGATAAGACACAACTAATGGCCACCACAAAGCAAGAGAAGCCATAGTTCTGTTTCACTTTCAGTTTTTTCCTGTGCTATTCCCAATTTTTTATTTCTTCCATGTTGACCTCATTTCTGAGCACCTTCTTATAATTGGGACAGAGTGTTATGAGAGATCATAGGAAGCTGGTTTTGTCCTTATCTGAAGCCATTAATACTGTTGCCTGGCTTCGCAGGCTGCAGGACTGCCCTTTCAGTTTGTAGTATAAGGCAAAATATTAACCATTATGTGCAGATTTTGACAGGCAAGAAAGAAGTTTCACATAAAATATACAAAACTATACAGAACAAAAAAAGTGTGGTCATCCAAACAGAAACATGAAGAGACTACACAGAGATGTGAGAGAAAACCATAAAATGCTTTCTCCTAACGAGCTCTTTCCTGATATAGATCTTAACCTGAATAAAATGGGTATTAACTGTCCAGGAAAAAAAACCCTGCTGCAATGTATTACTATGGGCTGAGCATTTATCACATCAGCCCTGAATATATTTGGACAGTAAGAACACAAGAACAACTCCCTGGTTGAGGGTCGGTCTCTTCTCCCAGGTAACTAGTGATAGAATGACAGGACACAGTCTCAAGCTGTGCCAGGGGAAGTTTAGGCTGGATATTCACAGAAAGAATGACTGGGCATTGGAATGTGCTGTCCAGGGAAGTGGTAGAGTCACTGCTCCTGGAAGTGTTTAAAAAAAGACTGGATGTGGCACTTAGTGCCATGGTTTAGTGGATCAGATGGTGTTGGTAATAGGTTGAACTTAATGATCTCAAAGGTCTTTTCCAACATAGTTAATTCTGTGATTCTGTGACCCAGGGGGAAGATTGGTAGCTGCTCCAGCACAGAAATGCACCACACCTCGTGTTGATCTCAGGATTTTGAGGTGCTATCTCCTGTGCAGCAGTTGCAATTATGAGCAGACTGTTCAAAAGGTGCAGACAAGCACTTAGAGAACATTTTTCGGTCTGTGTAAATGTAGCTGTCCTTTGCTTCAGGAGTCTAAATGAGAGATTGCAGAGAGGAGACCTTCCAGTCCTCCTTCTACATGTACCTAGAACATTAAATCCCAAAGAGTTTGGACACTTGTGAAAACATGTGGAACACAAAAAGGAGCCTGTGTCATCTAATGTTGCTAGTTTCCATGCAGTAAGAGACAAATTGCAGCATAAACTGCAGGACTTCAAAATCCTGGTCATTGAGAAGTGGAGCTGGACTCACCAGTGGGAGGGGAGTAGTCAGAGAAGGGTTGGAAAGCAGGAGCAGCTAGGCAGATAGCGTAAGGAGAGAAGCAAAATGGCAAGAAGTCATGGGACAGAACTGCCCATGCAAGGATCAAGGGGCCAAGTAAAAGAAAAATATATGGATAGATATAGGGTATATGGAGGGTGACCTGCCCATATGGCAGTTGAAGGTACAAGCAACAACAGGCAAAAGGAGAAATCAAAACTCTCCCTTTCCCATCAACTCTCACACTTTTCCTCATTAAGGGCATTTAAAGATATCCTGGTATTTTCTTGATACTTCATTTCCCATCAAAGCACATCCTGCAATTTCAGTGGTGATGGTAAGTCTTGATGAATAGGAGTTAGAAGGGTTAGGAAATGCTACAGCAGTCTTAGGTAATTACAGCTGAGAGGGGAAGTGCCCTGGAGCAACCTTGATGAAGATATAGTCTGAAGATTTCATGATTCCTGCCTTAGATACAACACATACGTTATCAGTACACACAACAACAAGTGCAAACAGTGTTACAGAAGGAGGAAGAACATTGAGAACCTTGCTACGATGGCAGTTTTTCCTATAAGGGAAATGGTGGTGCTGAGCGTCCAGGAATACCTACTTACCAGTTAAGTGGCTGGCAATCCTGGCAATAGGTTTAGGAGGCAGGGCAGGGGGCTGTTTGAGGAGGGACAACTGTTTCACTGGGGTGTCCTCATGGTCTCCAGGGAAAGCAGCAGATTTTTTGGGGGGAAGTAGCAGGACTGGCTTAGCAGTAGGATCTTGGGACAGGAGAACTCCGGATTCATTGGATGTGGGGCTCTCTTCAGACACTGGAGGACACAACCACATCATAGACGCAACAACGTTACGAGCAAAGCAGCAGCGGATACAGGCGAAGTAAGACAAGAAAAGCAGCACGGCAATGCAGATTAGGAATGACTAATAGATTTCACTCAAACATTGTACAACGCAGAAAGGAGGAAAGAAAGAAAAAGAGAAGGAGTAACATACATCTACACAACAGCCAAATTTCCCATTACCTCTGACAGAAGCCAGCTCCCTTATGTCAGGCTGGGACATATTCCCACATCTTGAACACAAATCGAGTCTTAAAACATCATTTCTCTGATGGTCTGTCACCACAGCTTGCTCAGGACCAGATATGTTAGCAGATGATCTCTAAACTTATCCTGTAAATGTAAAAGCACCTCACCGGGACTACTCTGTTTCAAAGAGGCTGCATAGGTATGCAAGATAATGGATGATTACTTCTTCTGCTTACTTTTCCTCACTTGACCTTTGTCCACAACTCTTGGCAGCACCAAGTGATGCAGAAAGAGGAGCTAGATGTAGAGCATTGTTGTCTCTCTGCTTGGGCTGGGAAAGAAGTGCAGCCAGCCTTCACCTCGGGTAGGGCAGCATGCTGTGTTAGTTACTGACGGATGCATGGTGTGAACAACACCCAGCACCATGTGTCATCTACAAAGAATGGATGTTGCACCCCAGGGTTTAAACATGTTGTCAGGTCTCTGCTCTAGAGCTCATAGGCACATCTAAGATAGAAATGAGGAGTTGGAAATCTACTCTTCCATGTTCAAAAAGTGCAGGAACTTTGCCTTACTCCAAAAGAGGCTACTTGCTTAGAAGTAGAGGTTACTTCTATGCCAAGTCAATCACAATTTCTTGGGCAGCATTCAGTGACAATCTCTATGCTGTCACCTCATTTTACAGCAGAAGACCTTCATCTTCAAGAAGGATTTCTCAGGACTAAACATCAAATATCAGAAGTCAAAAAATTGTTTCAATCAACATAGTATCTACATGACAATGTAAACAAGATGTTACCTGTCCCATCCATAATCTCTGTGGTTGGGAGCACCTCGTATGAGCAGGATTCCACAGATGCTGGGACTGACTCCAGTTCTGCTAGGGCTGGCAGGGATACCTGGCTGGAGCTCAGCACTTGCCCGGAGCCCAGAGGCTGCCCATTCTCCAAAGCTCCTTCTTCATTTGGTATGGAAAGTTCCCCATCTGCTCATAGTTGGAAGAAAGCAGAAAAAAAAAAGACACATAAATAAGATGCAGAAAGATTTTAAATAAAATCTGCTACCTCCACTAGCTTGTTTTCAAATGTGGAGCCTAGACTGAGATCTTGTACATATACATGTATTGGGTTTGTGTGGAAAGGTTTTGGTAGCAGGGGGGCTACAGGAGTGGATTTTGTGATAAGCTGCCAAAAGTTTTTCCTATGTGTGATGGAACCAGCTCCAGTCAGTTCCAAAATGGAGTCACTGCTGGCCGATGCTGAGCCCATCAACAATAGTTGTATCACCTCTAGGGTAACATATTTAAGAAGGGGGTAAAAAATCCCCATAGCAACTGCAGCCAGAGAGTGGAGTGGGATTACGTGACAGGTACAACTCTGCAGACACCAAGGTCTGGGAAGGAAAGGTGTTCCAGGTGCTGGATAAAAGATTCCCCTGCAGCCTGTGGTGAAGACCGTGGTGAAGCAGGATGTCCCCCTGCAACCCACAGTAGTCCATGGTTCAGTAGAGATCCACCTGCATCCCCTGGAGGACCCCATGCTGGAGCAGGGAGATGCAAAAAGGAGGCTATGACTCAGCGGGAAGCCACTGCTGGAGCAGGCTCCTAGCAGGACCTGTGGCCCCATGGAGAGATTTGCTGGCAGGACTTGTGACCCCATGGGGGACCTACCCATGCTAGAGAAGTCTGTTCCTCAGAGACTGCACCCTGTGGAAGTATCCATGCTGGATGAAGAAATGCAGCCTATGGGAAGGACTCACACTGGAGAAGTTTGTGGAGGACTGTCTCCTGTGAGAGGAGCCCCATGCTGGATCAGGGGAACAGTGTTAAGAGTCCCCACTGAGGGGGACGCAGAGGCAGAGACAGCATGTGATGAATTAACCACAGCCTCCATTCCCTGTCCTCCTCTACCAATGGGAGGAAAACTGGAAGTAAAGCTGAGTCCAGGACAAGGAGGAGGTGGGGGAAAGGTGTTTTTAAGATTTAGGTTTTATTTCTCAGTATCATACTCTGATTTGATTGGCAAGTAATGAAATTAATTTCCCCAAGTCAAGTCTGTTTTACCAATGAAAGTGATTGGTGAGTGATGTCTTATCCTTGTCTTGACCCACGAGCCTTTTGTGCTGAGGAGTGGGATGACAGAGTGACTCAATAAATACCTGGTGTCCAGCAAGGGTCAATCCAACACAGAAGACACAGGTATAAGGATCAAAACACTGTGGTTTGTGTCTCCAAAATACAATTTGTGTAGAGCAATTTTTGTATATGTTTGTCTGCAATGTTCTGTCCTGAACAGTTTCACAGAAGTCTGACATCATTCCACTTACTTAAAGGGTTCTTAAGATTTGGGAAAGATCTGTCAAATATCTCAACTGATCTTTCACTTATCCCAGAACAGTAATTGTGAACCATGGTCTAAGCTGGTTCCTGACCATTATCAATCTATGGGGACATGCAGTCCCATCCAGTGCCAAAAATATCTGGTTTTCCTCTGTCTCTGTTGAAGCGGGGAAGTCAGGAATGAGAGTGGGCTGGAACTGAAGCTATGAAGTTTTCTTAAAGAATACTAACATACACTGTAGATAATTAACAATATTTTAACAATAATAACAACAAGAATTATTATCTACCTTTACACTAGTTTTTATGCTATAAGGCACACAAGCAAAATCATAGGAGTATGTCCCTATTTGACACACAAATAACCACATTTTAGGTCAGGCAGAGAATATTTTTTATAATTGCCTGATCTGAGGTCTTGATACAGATCAGATTCCATTTAGAAAGTCTGTTTTTATAGTTACTAATAATATCTCCTCTATCTGAGCAAAATTTTTGCAGGAGCAGCTGGTACTTTCCTTCCTATCAAACACCACTTCACATTAGAAATAATAAAGAACAGAAGAAAGGATTCAGATAATTCTCTGTGGTGTCAACTTGCATGATTTTTATCTCAGAACTTGTTAAGCACAGCACTCTGGTACCTGGAGGCAACGACTACACGGATATCTCAATTACATCTTTATAGAGGAAAATGTTCAGCCCCTATGGTTAAAAATGGAAGCCTGAAAATATGACTGAAATGTGACCTGTAATACTAAAACCAGCAGGCAAATAAGAGGAGTTTAATTTTACTAAGCATTTAAATTACTTTCTAAAGTGAAATTCAGGATTTCAGAATCTGGATTTTGATTTTTTGAGCACCTCTGATTAGCCATATTACTGCTCAATGTACTGAGTGGGGCTGTACATAATTCAAGTCAGTGTATATTTTACCCTCACAGGACTGAGATGTGCAAACCACTTCGGAAACCAGTAGAAAAAAAAAAAAAAAGTTAAGTCTCATTTTGGTGTTAGGTCACAGCAATTAACAAGTCTGAAAGTACACCAGCTAATAACTATTCAGAATGACGCTTCTGCCATTTAAAGTTTCTCTACAGTGAGTGAAGATGGTCTCCTGTTTATTTTGGAATTATTATAAATATCAAGGTCTTGACTATCTTGGTTTTCTTGGAGGAATTTTGAAGACCCAGAGAGCTATTGTGGTACACTGTCACATCATACTAGACTGAAGCCTAACCCATGGCTTTGAGAACAATCAACAGAGCTGGCTAATAGATGGCAATATGAATCAGAGCTGAAGGCTTTGGCTAAGTGTTTGCAGCACAGCCTTCTTTCTAACTGCTGTGGTCATTCAATACAAACCTATTTATTTCTCTAGGCAGCAAAAATGAAACAACAGTTCAGCCAGTATTTAAGCTGAATGTTTTTTGACTTGGCTGGATGAAAATGCTGTGTATTCTGTGCTTGCTCTGTCTCCCTTTTATAAACGCAAACAAGTCTACACGTGTTTGGGATAAGAGCTGCTGTTCTTTCAGTTACCTGGTTTCATGAAAGAGTGCAACTGTTTCTTATGCAGAGCAACTGCTTCTTGAATTGGCAGTGATTGTGTCCAGCAATACATTAATTAATTCAGTGTATTCATTCAGGCTAAACATGACTGTAGCCGTAAGCAGATAAAAATATGCATGACAAAACCAGTAACATTTGTTTTGTGGAGGGATATCTACACATTTTTCATGAAGTGAGATATCTATTGTAATACGCTGAGCATCCTGGAATCTTACGTTCTTAAGTGCACTTTGTGCTTCTCAAGGTATATTAGCATGATTTAAGAAAACTATGCAAATGATCTGTGAGGATTTATGACTGCAAAGAAGTAAAATGTAAGATAAAATTCTGGCTTTTACTTTTTATCATAGTAATAAGCATGACAGCTTTCTGTACTGACAACATAACCTTTTTTAATCTTATCTCCAACTATCTCTAATCTACATTTACAGTCCAAAACGTATCTTTGGATTTTAATGAAATCATTAGACATGGCACAGAATCTTAACTGAAGTATAAACCCTAAATCAGCTCTTGCTTAAAGAAGAGTTACATGGGGAGCTGCTCAAATACAGCAAACAGATCAAAGATGAGGATAAAATAATTTCTAGAGTAAAGAGTATCTTAGTGTGCATTAATCCTGCATCACAGACATGCTCGACAACCAGATATAAACAAAGCATTACTTATTATTTTTAAAGTACTAAAGCTATTCCAATTAGCTGACATACAAATGAAAAGAATACTGGTAATGCAACTATTACATATACATGGATGAATAGATTATGTTCAGGAACCAGTTTAAAGTTAATTTTGACAGTGATAACATATGTAATCTGTCTGCAAACTTGCTAAATCTTTTGCTGTGTTTTCACAGACCCTGATGCTGCTTAGTGGAGAATGACTTCTTGTAAGTCCATGAGCTTTAATAACATCAGCTGAGTATGGATCTGGACAGGACTATGAAAGAATAGCTTGAACCTCTGCAGGAACAGGAGGACATGAAGGCTGCTCTTCTATTACTCAGGAGACTCTGTATACCTGAAGTCACTCAAGAAACAGGACCTCAGAGGAAACTCTCTGATGTAGAGGACTCCAACCAGACACTAATTCACCTTTGCATGTGAAAATCCATCATTTTGATTAGATAGAGAGTATAAAAATACTAGAGTATAAAAGATGAAGACTGCCCTTTAAAAAATGCTTCCTTTAAAAAACATTGCACCATTGCCTCAGGAGCAAACAATCAACACACACTCATGTTCAGAAATTTCTCACTACAAGCAATCTCATCTATGGTCAGATAAAAGAAGAGGTATCAAAATACTACAAGTAGATTTAATTCTTTGACTGGCACCATGAAACAGAGGTTAATTCTAAAGACACATACTTTTTGGACAATTGCACCTTCAAGAGGAAATCAAAGGTTTATCTACGTTTAGGAGCAATGGCATAGTAAAAATGTGAGTTCTTCTAAATGCTGAGGTATGTTCTGTGTTGCAGGTGGAAGTGACATTTTTAACCTCTCAGCACTGCCTGCCCACAAGCTATTAGAACAGCAGGAGCCTCATTAGATACTTCTTCAACTTACTATTTTCTAAAAGTACAGAGTATTTGAAAAAATTATAACCTTTGCCTAAATTTTCAGAATACTCAAGTCACAGAGCCCTGAAAATGGAAGATAACATAAACTGATTTGGTCACAAGTCTGGCGGTTAGCAAGAAAAAACTCCCTGCAGTTCAGTCTGGAGCAGTTTCACTCTTCTAGCTTAAGTGTGTGGGTCACTGAAGTGACAACAGCATTTTCTTGTTTTCCAAATATAGCAGCTGGACTGCAGTGACTCCCCCATGTGTGAATACTGTGATTTACTACACTTTCACCTGCTGGATGACATAAAGTCCTTTGAAAAGCCAGCAAATCCTGAAGCAAACAGGTCAGAGTGTCATTTTAAAAAGCAGGCAAGCAAACTGGCTAATTTTGTTTTTCTTCAACCAGAAGATGTGACAAAACCAACACTAAGAACACAGCAAAATTTTTTGTTATTGGGTCAGTCTGTCCAGACTAAGTTCCCTTTGGTCTGTACGGATTTTTTGAAGAAAGAAAAAGGCAAAATTATTCACAGGATGATTCTGCCTGCTTTGAAACCTCTTAGGAAAGAGAGACAAAAGAGATTTAGCATTATGGCTGCACCTACTTTTTGTGCAAGATGCCTTTTGGTATGGAAGGTGCTACCATAATCAAATAAAGCCTTCTGCTAGGAAATGCTAAAAGTTTGCTATGTTTTCTTGAAAGATTAGAAATTATCTAAGAGAAATTACAAGAAAAATGTTCTTTCCACTTGAGGTTCACAGTGAGATATTATATCCTTTATTAAGATTACTCTCAGATTATTACAACACTGAAGGAAATAGTGTTTTTGCTCTACACATCTTGCATTGCTCAAATCCTTGTATCCTCAAAACTATTTGATAACTGTTGCTATTCTTGTGTATTACCACTTTCTTCTCTGTCCTACATCTTTGTTTCAGGGAGAGGTACCAATTCTTAGCTTCATGTGTTTATAACCAGCAGGGATAATGTAGGATACTGACTAAAGAGTCCAACTGTTTTGCTTTGTAGTTTCCCTTTTAGTGGCACCTGACAGTGAAAAAGTGCTATGTCCCTGCTTTCTGCACTGGAAATAAGAAGTGGCATGTGCTTCATATCAGCTTTGAAAAGGTGAAAAATTACTATAAAGAGGAATTAATTTCTTAATTTCTTTCAAAGACCTCCAGACACCTTAGTATCTGCTTCACAATATGACACAAAAATAATCGCAAATGATTACAGCATTATTTGATCAATAGAGAAAGCTGTAGTTCATTGGTAACAATACACAGGGAATCTTCAATGTGGAAGGCAAAGTCAGGCTACATGGACAAGATTTTTCCTGGAGATACCTTGAAGTGTATGTAGGGATGGTTCAGAGAGCAGCTACAAGCGGGATGTGATGCAAGGATGAGAGAGGCCACACCCCGGACAGAGCTGTGACTGAAGGCTGCCTTCTGAGCTGGCTGACGCACTGAACAGGGAGCTATGCCCTGGCCTCCACTGGGATGCTCCCCTGTCACTTGGTGTGACAGCCTGGACCATGCCTCACTGGGTGTGGACCCAGTCTGAGTCACACTCCAAAATGTGTACAACACAAAGCAGTGAGAAGGGCAAATCATTTGCTATGAATTGTTTCTACCATGAAGTTACATCTAGGATTATTTTTAAGAGTACAGACAGTGTTAGATCTGAGGGATCAGAAGAGTCTACAATACATAACAGGTAAAAAATAATTTAATGAAAAACACCCTACTTTTTTGTTTGTTTTGCAGTGTTCTACTTTTTTTTTTTTTCACTTAAAAAAATTAGCAGTTCGGTTTAGTAAATTTTTAATTTCCTAATAAACTAGACTAAAAACTAGGTAGCAGATTTAAATGCTTCTGAATTTATAAAGTAGACCATGTTTCTAATATCTGTGAAAGTTTATAACTTCTATTGACTTCTAACAAGTTTTGTACTGATATTGCTAAAGACTTTTAGATTTTAAATTAATGAGGCTTTAAAGCATATGCATTAGCCCTAGTGAGATTATGAGGCAACTTTGTCATGTTTTTATATAATTTGTTTCATTAACTGCCTTAGTTATTGACAAAGGAAGCAACAAAACAAATAATAGCTGCAGATAAAGATTGACATACGTAATAAATGTCAAGTATGTATTGCATTACTAGTGTAAACCAACAATTTTTTGTAAAACAATGGCATTTTGCATAAATAAGACATGACAAACTCAAAAAATTAATTATCCTCACCAAGGAATAATTATCTCTTCCGAGCTGTTCCAAGGGAAAGTACATTGTTCTGTGCTCATCAGGATCTACATTGTTCTGTGCTCATCAGGATCCAAAACCTTTCAATGTTTCCTTTTTCCCCAACAGTTAATCCCAAAGTGACTCAACCAGACAATGATAACGCATACAGGCATGGACCCACTACAACTCTCCACAGTCTGTATGCTTTGATATTTTGCACTGAATGACTACTGCCTACTACTGTGATTTTTGTTTCTACTGCTTTACATTTCCGATTAGTTTTCCTTCTTATTTGTTAAGTAACTATTGCATGTACCCAGCAGAGACGTCCAGACCATGACAAAATGAAGAGAGGTGTTTGGAGACCTTATTCTGCACAGCCTTGCGATTCCGGACTATATTACCAGTTTCTAGTGTTACAACAATGTAACGTCTGGCTGTAAAACTATATGGGATGCCAATTTAATGTTGTGAAAAGAAGAACACTTACCTTTATCAAAAATTTCTTTCAGCACTCCTCGTTTTATAAGCTCTTCTCTGCTTTGCCTCATTGACATTTTTCTTTCCAAAGCTGTAAGCAAAAGACAAGGATAAATATAAACAGAAAAGAAGGGAAAGAATTGTTTTAAAAGACTCTGTGCTTTTAAAGGCATTTTTAAAAAATGATTTTTCTTCTTCAAGTCAGTAGCAGTTTAGCATCTCAAAATAAAGGCTACTGGCAGTCCAGAGAATTGATCTGCTGCTGTAGTGAAGCTGCTATTGACAGAAATGCCTACAGCCTGACTGTTTTGAGGGCATGTTTGCACTCCCATTGCTTGATTTTGACACATGACCCAAACATTTGTGTGGAAAATTAGAGACAGCAAAGGGAGAAAAAGGAAATTAGTACAGAAGCTGGAGAGGGAAAGGTAAGAAAGAAGGCAATACAAAGGATCAAACCAATGAAAGATGTGGCTAGGGACTATCTCCAGGTCATGAAAGAGGATGGATGCTAAGGCTTCTTCGACGCTAATTTCAGTGAAATCAGATCAAGCTGTTTGGGACAGTGCAAAAAATGAGCTGTTTAACAGAGCTCTCTCCTCCCTGGAGGGATGATGTCCACTAAAGAGATGGAAATGAGGGAAACTCCAAAAGAGCCACTGCAATTTACACCAGATCTGAACAGTGAGTACTGGCTGCTTGGAGACTGCAGTCACTGAGGAAGCAAAATAACAGAAAATACATGTTTCTTTAGTTGAGTAGTAATTAAAACAATGTCCAATTAACCAAAACACCAAAAAGGACACGCACACAGGCAAAAACGTGAAAGCCAGCAAGAAAAGGGCACAAGAAATGATGTGCAGGAGTGTCTGCGACTGTACCCGCTCTGCAAGAAACAAGCCAGTGCCTGCCAAAAAAGAGGCACAGTCAAGGGCAAATTGCTTCTGCCATATGCTCCCCTATCAGACCCAGCACAGATGCAAGCACGCACAAATGAGCTGGGACTTAGCATCTCCAGTCTGCCCAAGGCAGATTTAAAGCAAAAGAGGCTTGGAAACCCTCTCTGAATCCCTGACAACAGGAAGGTGTAACCTTTTCTGGTACTGTTGTGTGTTGACTGTTCCCAGAGGAACACATCTATCTGGTGAATTAGCAATGCTTATAGTGACACACTGTGCTCATTGCAACTTATTTGCTGTCAGAGACTGAGGGCTTAGTACGAACAAGGCCAGCTCAGCTTTGCTCTTCTACACAGGATAGATTTAGACTTCCCCATTTTTAAAATCAGTTTTGAACACGTATTCTTCAGGACAAAGACGACCAGTAGGTACAGTCAGAAGCTAATGAAAAACATGATCTCCCCTAAACACACACTCTGAACTTCAGCATGGATCAAAATTAAAGGCAGGCCCCTTTGCTGAGGCACAGGACCCCATACTCATTAGCCAAGCACATGGTGCAGTATGATTTTAGAGGCTGTTAACATAACTATCACAGCATTTTCCAGAGTGCCTTAGACCCATTTGAAGAAGTGCTTCAGGCACCTCAACTAACTTTCAATCAAACACCAACTTTTAAGTTTCTAATATGCTTTTGAAAAGAAATACCCAACAATGAGGCTCTGGAGTCACACTGCAGACTGCTCCTCAAGATGCCTTTTCCCTGTCCTAGAAGGGTCTTGTTTTGTGCAGAATTTAAAGCTTTTTCCTCTTCCTCCTTAAGAAGAAGGCCCTCAGCTAGAACATGCTACAGCTAATTCCTGAGCTTTCTCTCATCGAAGAAATTGTTGAATCCTTGACTTTTAAGGGCAATTTGTTGGCACCCAAGACATTTTCCAATAGGTCGCAGAAAATGTAATTTTCTGGTAGTGTAAGCAGCAAACAGCACTCAGTCTGTCTGAACTTGCTCTTCAGTGGGAAATCAAGCCAGGTGAACCATCAGCAAGGCAGCAATTTCTGCATCTAGAATGCAGCACTGCCCACAGAACAAAGGCATGGGCAAATCCTGCTATTTCTGTACTTGACCATAGATCACTAATCAACAGATCCACATTTTACACACAAATTCGTTGGCAGTCACATGGGTTCACCATCTCATCCTCCTGCCTTGTCAACTACCGGCTATGTAAGGTAGCAGCAGTACTACTAAATTCACAGCAAGGAGGTCCTGTCACATTATTATAATACTGGTAAGAAACACAGTAATTTTGCAGACTGGAGTTAAGGCTTTTGAGGAATGCCCTCCAATATTGATCAAGACTTCTTGAAGTAGTAGAGTATTTTTGAAGTTAAGCAGAACTTCAAAGATAGAATACATATATTTGGAAGACTATATATATATATATATTTATATATATATATATATACACACATACGTTTTTTAGATACTCCATTTTAGTGGTAATCTGCTTGTGTTCAAGAATGAAAAACCCAAAACCCTCCAGCTAATGCTCAGACAAAACAATTTTTTTCAGTTTTTAAATCCTTTCTAAGTAGGTACAGGACTTAAAGTATTAATTATTTTCCTACTAAGCCAGTTTAATTAATAAGATATTTAGAGGAAGGCATGCTGGGCTAAGAGCAGCACAGAATGATAATAACAGATGTTATACTAAAACTATGGAATATGCTGCCTTTCTTTATTACAAATCTTCCTCCCAAACAAGTACTGTACATTTAAGTGCATAACTTGCTATGCTACTGCTGGATCAGATGGGAAAAAAATCGCAGACACTTAGATGCAGAACTCATTAGGATCTAAAAGCCTGAACAATGAAATGCTATACTCAGACTGGATTTCTCTGGCAAAGATTGCCAGTTCTTCTACGAAGGGTTTTCTTTTCAAGCAGAAAGCTGATACAGAATAAATTCATTCACTCTCCACTGAGAAGGAATCCATTCACAGCAGAGGATAACAAACCCTCTGAATTAATACTTGGTTCATGAGAACCATGTAAATTCTATGATGGGAAAAAATGAAATATAATTAATATTTAACAAAAGATGTATTACTTCATTAGTGATTTTCCTTGGTGATTAACCTCATTTTTTTCAATCATACGATTCATTCATACGACCTTCCAGGGGATTAGAAATAGGCATTAAGCCCTTTTTATAAGATCTACTTATGCCAGAAACTAGTTATTGTAACAAATTCATTCACTCTCCAAGAAACTCTCAGTTACTGGTTTATAGAAATGAGCCTATATGTATTTTATGGTATAAGTGTACACTTTGCCAGTGTGCTCGGCAGTACGCTGTTTCTTTTAGGTTTTGATGACGAAATAGTGGAAAACGTTTTTGTTAATGTTTCTGAGGTGGCATTTTTGAACTTGTCCCTCAGGAGCAGCACCCCTCTGCTGTTCAAGCAGAGTTTTTCTCTGTGGCAGACCCATTAAGATCAGTAAAGTCTTGACAGGGTCAGGAGGAGTTCCTGCCCCTCTATTCTGGAAATCAAGTAGAGTTTTGTCTTTATTCCTTTAATAAGCTGCTGTGCTCCATGATGGCAGTGATTGTGAGCTGCTCCTCCAGCTGAGAAGGTGAAGCTTGCTGCTGCCTCTGTGCCAAGCGCTTCTGCTGCTCCATTAACCAGCCAAAGAGGCATTTATGCAGTCAGGACATGTAACCTTTCTGTCCCTCCCATGCTTCCCTCTGACACCAAAACAACTCAGATGAACTATTCCAACCTGCATCTATATGAGATAATAATAAATTAGTGAATAATATTATTTTTTAAGATAAAAATAAACCAGTCTCCTTTGCAGAACTTGTCATGTTGCTGTTTAAACTGAGCATAGGACCAAATAAACAAGTTCTGCCTTTTCTTCTCATCTGATAAATGAAATTAAACCCCACTCTGTGCCGGCCAGTTGGATCTTAAGCTTCATTTTTTTCTGAGGTTGCCCTTGGCCATTGCCTTAAAAAGCCCTAGGGCTGCGTTGCATAGATTCTTCCTTTAAAGGGCCAGTATAATTTTCATGATGATTTTAGGAAGCAAAAGTTGCTCTTGGATGGAGCTTAGAGCGGAAGCTTTCTGGTGCATCAATTACAGTGGTGTTTAATAGGAACCTGACTTGATAGTAATTCAGATCTGAATAATTAGAAACAAGAAAACCAATTGCTTTGCACAATGTTTAGATAAACGACCATCAATACTTCCTTTAGGCTTGTAAGGAAGGAGAGAATTTCAGATGTCATGGATTATGTTTCAAAACATGTCACACCATCTACATCAACTGTGTAGAATTTCTTGACAATCAAATGGAGCAGGACTCATCTGATACAAATTTTCACAGTGTTGGGCTCCTGCCTCTGAGTTTGCCTCCTTAAATAATAAGTGCAGATCTTGGGCATGATTAACCCCATGCTTATATGAGCATCTAAACAAGACCGAACTGCACCTCGGAGGAGCCTGTTAGGCTTCACTTACTGTAAAGGGAGCTGAGGGTGAGGAGCTGAGATAAAGATGCATAAAAATTGGGATGATTACGCTCCTGAAATCAAGAGCAGTTTTAACAAAAGAAATGTTGCAGTAGATGAAAGTCTCAGACAGAGCTGAGGAAAATGTAGATGTGTCAGCTTCATTAATTTTGAGATTGTTGTAACAGCTGTGGCATGACATCCAGCAGCGCTCCTGTGAGCTTGGGGTTTAACCAGTGCCAAAACATACTTTGGTTCAAATAACTGTTTTGCTTTGCTTGGTGCTTAATATGGATTTTGCTTGCCTTCAAACATGCATAGGTTTCTTGAAACTTGAGGAAAATAAAAATATTCCAACAGATTTCTGGGTCTTTGAGATTTAAAGTTCCTTACAGAAGTTTTGAGTCTCTCTAACATCAGCCTGGGTTTTCCTCTACAATTATGATCTACAAAATCTGATTCAGACAGTTTACTACCTAGAAAGGATTAGGAGCCTCTTTTTGTCTGCGAGTCTGCCCATGAAATCTCTTGTTCTGACTGTAGTCTAGCACTCTCATTCTATGAGTCACAAAATAAGTGAACATAAGTAGGAGAAAGACAGGCTAGTATTAAAAGTTAAGCTTCATTTTCAAAAGCGTGTTACAAACACCACTCCAAATCAGGGGTCACTACAGTAGCCGACCAAATAAATCCCTTTTAGTACATGAATAATTTGGAAAACTAGTTTGAAAAGAAATGCTACAAGGCAAACTAGTAACATAGGAACAAAGCCCAGCAATGAAGCCATACTAAAGAGTAACTCAAAACACTTTAAGCAAACCACTATCATCACTATAGGTGGAAAAGTGAGGCACAGACAAGTTGAAACTGTTTGGTTTATTTCCAGTCTTTCCAGTACAACTAGGTTAATTTTAGATTACTACTACATAAAAGCACAAAGAAATTGATGTTAGGGCATCTTGCTTCCACTCAAATTCAGATCAGGTCAAGACACCAGACCATTTCCAGTTAGAAGCACTGGACTGGGAGCATAGTGAATCTTCATTTGCAACAGGCAAGCCTTTGAAATTACACAGTCAAAATACACATGTGCCTTTGAGAATGCAGGATACAATCTAAAATTTCTGGTTACTAACCAGAAGAGTTTAGAAGGTATAACAGTTTGCACATCTGGTAACCACAGATAAAAATTCAATCATCTTTTCCATACTGATTGTGAGAGAAAGTAAAACTGGGGAAGAAGCTGAAATCAGCCTTATACTGATCATTACTGCATGTAAAGTGGCAGAGAACAGACTTGGGAGGAAAGCGGATGAAAAGTTAAATCTGCAAACATAGAGTTGTAGGAGCTAATCAAGATACTGCAAACCACAATAAGAGAGATCACAATACAGTTACACAGCTCGGAAACACAGCATACAACCAAGAATTCAGCAAACACAAGGGAAAGGCAGAGAAATTAAATCTGAACAACTCTACCATAATAGTTCTTAGCTCTTTCTGAACTAAAGAAATCAGAAATCTAATCCAAGAACAGATGGACTGTTATTTTTTTCATACAGAAGGATGAGGAAAAAAAAAAACAATCAAAGAAGGTGTCTTCCTAGGAAAAGGACTGACTTCAAGTTAGATCCAAAGAAACTCACATGCCAAGCAGAGCGAGCCTGGCAGAAGATGAAAACGAGTTATCTTGACATATATAACAAAAGGCATGTATTTGAAACAAAAACAAAACCCTAAGAAAGTGGATTTGAAAAGAAAACAAGATTGAAGACACCTGAAGAAAAATGTTACCACCCTCAGCTGGCCAGCTAATAAACAGCAAAAGAGAACTGTGATAGTCTACCAACAGGGTTTTAGAAAGACTTGTATTTTCATACTTTTTAGACATAATTGCTTTTCTAGTCACACTTGAGAAGTACGGTAAAATAAGTTGGAGAGAAAATCAGAAAGCTGACCAGAATATTGAAAAAATGAAGCAAATACACTCCTCCTGTTCTGCCCTCTCAATTGCTGCACAGTGTTTTCGTGAATTTCTAGGTAGTACTAGGTCAAGAGCTGGAAAGCTGAGATACCATGAGGTTTTACTTTCCACAACTTAATGAAACTTAGTTGCTCTAGTATAATTTAAATAATTTGCAAAAAAGGTAGTGAGGGGGTGGTATTGACTTACTTGAAGGCTTTCATCTAAGCTAGAGACCTGGCACGCTAGAGCACCCCATGCTGAAGTCCAGACTGCTACTAGCACCCTAAGTAGGTAAGCTAGGTAAAAGATAAATAGAGCACAGCTATTACCACCAGAGTTCTCACTGCAATGCTAAAAGCCAGCAAAAGGCAGCTGACAATCCTTATGATAGAAAATCCATTTACATTTTCACAAATGATGGTTTCTCCTTCAGGCTTCTGCATAACAACATGAGTTGATAGTTGCAGAAGTTGTAGTCTCAAAGAAATAGTAAGAATATGGGGTCTACTCGTCAAGCATTTGCAACCAGACAAGATGAGTTATGTCATCTGAAAAAAATTATGTAGGAACATCAGCAGCAGTTGTACATCTCTAAGAACAACTGACTCAACTTGCCTTAGGCACCTTGCAGTCTTAGATTTTTGTACATACATCAGACAACAACTATGCTAAAAGCAAATTAGTGAAGAGCTGGGTGAGATATTTGCAGGATGTTTCCTTTACCCAGAGCTATGATACTGCAGTAGGGATCTGCAGCGTCATTTGTAATGGCGGAAATGTTTATGTGCAATATTCTGTAGCATAATAGTTCAAGGGAACTTCCTTAAAGCAAAAATCATGGTGGGCATCACTAGAATAACCGACTTCTGCAACTCTCTAGAGGGTTCTCTCCATAACAGAGTTTACACATGGGATATAAATAACCAGGCAAGCTGCTGCTTTTGGACTTGCTCCTCATCAGACAATACATCCAGATGGTAAAATACAGAGCACAGTTTGCATAAAGAAGTCCATCAGATGTCAGGAAACTGTGTTCTCCAGTGTAACTTTTAGAGGGTGGAGTCAGCTTGCCTGGGACAGAAAAAGGGGGAAAAATTTTGAGATAAAACCGAAACAATAGCAGGCTGATACAAGAAGTGAGAAAGACCGCTCAGATAGAGCACCAGAAGATGATAACCAAGCTACTGGTAAGTATTTGATCCCCTTGTTTGCCAGCTGGGAGGATCACTTGCTTATAGAAAAGAGAGCAGCACTCAGCAAGACAAGTAGCACAACTCTCTATAGCAACAGGCAACTGCTGTGTAGTATTATACTGAGTTTGCTTTACAGCTGTAACTCCAGTGCTTTACTCCTTAATAAAAACTTGTTTTTACAAGTTTTTTACTTGTTTTTACTTGTTTTTTACAGTGTAAAAAAGCTTGGTCCAATGGATGCTCCTATTGCACCAGAAAGGGATAACTTAAAATTAAGATCCACACATTACCCAAGCACTGTTGTAGTAAATTACAGTTTTCCACTTACACTGCAATAATTAGTACACATTAGCCTCCCACACTGAAACACAAAAAAGATGAAGAGTTGTATATCTGTGCCCACATATACACGTATTGACGCATAGCTTGCAACTAAGAAATACCTACTTAAATTGGTTGGCTTAGCATCGTATTGAGAGAGATGTTATGAATATTTGATATATTTTTCGGAAACCACCACTACTGTTGTACACCCAGAAAACCTCAACACAAATTAAAAACGCATTTGTTATTGGAAGGAACTAGCATCAACCCTTCAACACAGAATTCTGTTAGGAGCCAAACAGGAAATCATTCATTTAATACTTGATCATAGGAAAGACTGAATCACAAAGAAACAAACACTTCTTCCAAAATAAGAAGATTCTTGAATTGCAGCTGCCACACCATTCAGCAATTATATTTGGATGATATTTGTAGCTTGTGCAATGGCACTAGCTGGTTGGTACACAATACTGAAAAAACCCCAAAGTGTCTTTAACACTAGTGTCTCATCTCCCAAAATAGCATAGTCTACTTTCTGGCTTGGAAGCTGGTAACAGCTCAAGCTACAGTAAAGGCTCACATGCAATTTCAGCATGTTTCACACATTTAGAGTCTTGGTCCGATTTTTTTCTACTTTGAAGTGAAAAGATAACCTTCCAGATAGAGGGAAACTTTCCAGTATACATGGCAGTCCTCTGGAATCAACAGATGGGAAAAACACCAGACTCTGATTTCAGTGACAGCAACATGAACGCAGAACAGCTTCATGAGAATTTGGCATGCATCATTCTGCCTCATACTATGAATTATTCCATTATTTCAAAAGGAGATATTTAAAAAAACATTCACCAGTGGTGAAATGATTTTATGCTCCTCTCCAGCAAGTGCTTAAGCTATCTGATAAAATAAGGAATTTTTACACTTAGTATTATATGTTAATCAAATGCTCCTTTTTGTTTGTATTTTTGTGTGTTATGATGCTTGTCTAGGATGGGGAGACAGAAATGAAGATAATAAACACCTTTGGATGGCAGCAGTTTTAAACCAAAGTACCGATACAAGAAGCGTATTTGGAAAATAGGCAGGATGGACAGTGAAATGAAGGAGATATTATAACAATCTGGACATTTCTTACAGTGCAATCACATTATAAATTTAGAAATAGTGTATGAAATAAAGGTATAATTGCAGTCTCATATCTCAATATTTCAGTCTAAGTGTCCCTACTGTTCAGAACTTAGTGAAGATTTTTATTAAATTTGTAGAAAATCAAACAGAAAATTGGTAGATTCATAGATGATCTAGGGTTAAAAACAATGGTACAGAAGGACACAGGGCATAGAGAACAAGCCAAATATTTTTCACAGCACTGCTAATCCTAAAGATCTTCAGCAGAATCACAGCATGAAACTTCTTTAAAAGGAGCTGCGGAAGTCTTTCTAAATGAAGTGTCACTTGAAAAACTTTTTAAAGAAAACAATAAAATGGAGAGCAGCAAACTGCCAGGACCAGACAGTTTTCTTCACAGAGTTCCCCAGGAAATCAATTATGAACTAGTAAGCGTGACATATAATCCAGATAAGACAGGAAAGTGGGAAATGGCAAATAGAAGGTTGCTATTCTTAAGAGTCTGAAAGTCACCTGGGAATTACAGATCAGTAAGCCTGGCTTCCATACCACCAGTCTAGGAACAGCTATGTAGAAGAGAGGTAGAAATAGGAGATCTAGAACAGAAGAGAGATAAGAGAAGAATCATCCCGGGTTGGAGGTAGGAACTTCATAGAAGCCAATGAATGAAGGTGCTTTGTTCCACCTTGGCATCTTCAGAGTTCCAAAACCCTTATATTAAGCTCATTGGAAGAATTAAAATTGTATTAGATAAGAGTGATCCTCCTCTAGTGGATTAATAACATGTAGAAATCAAAGAGGAATGTCCCATACATAAGCAGAGGGATGTAGTACCACCTGCTGTTTTCTTCACAAAGACACATTCCAGAAAGGCTGACAAAAGGGAGATGACAAAATTTGCTGACTGCAGTCAAAACTAAGGATGACTGCAAAAAGCTATAAAAGATCTTATGATACTAAATGGTATGTGATAAAATTCATCGATAAGAGCAAAAAAGACATTTGAGAAAAGACAGCCCTAACTCTACATACTTGACAGCTAAATTAGTAATTCCCATTCAGAGGATAGTGCTTGGAAACTCTGCAGAGAATCTTCTGAAAACATCATCTTAATGCTTGGGGCAGTTAAAAATGGAAATAAAAATTTGGAATTATTAGTAAATAAATATAGCCCCTTTGAGCTAGTGTACTAGTCTACAACTACACAAGTCTCAAAAAAGATACATTAGAACTAAAAGAGTTCTGAAAAAAATTGAGAAAGAATGATTAAAGGAATGGATTATCTTGCAGATGAATAAAAAATAATAATGAAACTGCATTTTTTTTCTCATTTCTTCTTTTATACCAAGGTCTTGGTCCCCCTCATATTCACAAAAATACATGGCAACTGTCACCTAGGATGTACTATGCATGAGCCAGATCAGTTCTTTGAAGGAAAATCAAGGCACAAAATGGGATAGCCAATATCAGTACCAATATTATACATACCTTCTGGTGGAAGCTGCACTAGACAGGGTGCCCTTGGCTTGGCATAGCCCTTTAAAGAATCCCACCAGTCCTTGCATTCTTGCAGATCCAGAGATAAGGGGAAACTCATGCCATAGGAGCTTTTGCCTTTTGAATGCATGAGGTGGCCTTTGGCAGCAGTGTGACCTCCTGCTCCCGTGCAGTGTGGTCATGACCCATTGCTCCAGATCTGGGGCCATTAACATAGAGAAATAAGGAGCACCCAACAAAATGATCAGGGTGGAAATGGAAAAAAAGGTGCTTTAGCGTACAAAGATGCTTTAGTGCTTTTTCATTGTGGAATAAACTGCAAGAGCTATCCATTAAGGCTAAAAGTGTATTTTGGTTCAAATGTCACAAAGTGATGGAGGATGAGTCCATACATGGCTCCTTAATTTGGATACAGTTTTAAGATTATGAATTTCTGAGTGCTGCAATCTGATTCGTTAAATTAGGAGTTGGATAAATAGATACTTACCCTGCTTCTTGCCTATAATATAACCATTGATTACAAGAAAAGATACTGGGCTGTCACAAACTTTGATTTGATCTCCTATGCCTGCCCTTAAGTATATTTATGTTTAAAGAATGTGTTTATTGAATCAGGAGAAAACACCCTTGATCCCAACACACAAAACTATTCAATTATCTAATTGTCAGGAAATGTACAAAGGCAGCTGATCTGCCTTTGAAAGGAACCTGAGTTTTATCTCCTTACCATGAGTGTCAGGGAATTCTTCTTGCATGATTAAATCAGACCTGTTAAGTAATAAAGACTTCAACATACTCTAATATTTATATTTATAATATAATTTATAATATATAGCTTACTAGCTAGTGTGGCATCCAGGCTTAGAACACTTTTTCAACACAGGCTTCAGGATTTTTCACTCATTAATCTCCGAGAATGATAGGACTTCTTTTATTTTATTTCGTTTCTTTCAGTTCTAGCAAGTACAGGAGTGTGTGCTGTATTTCATGTTGGACAAACCTTAATTATTATTGATTGCTTTCTGAAAATGTAGTACGTGAAGTGACAGTGGAATGCAAATCTGAAATCTGAAATTCTGCCCAGTGTTGGGTAATGACCTGACTGTAAATGATTTTTTAACAAAGAGAATAAAGTTGTGTTGTTCTGCAGATTTTGACAAATGCTTCACAAAAGAATGACTGAGAGGCTACAACTCACTGCTCCAGGGACAATTGCAAGTGTGATGAAAGTTGACACTACCTTGAAATATTTTTTTCTGAATATTATCAAAGTGCCATTATATTGTTAGAAATACATTAATTAAAATATTAATGATGTAGCTTCAAAATTCAGATATAAGTGAAGAAATAATAACAATTCAATTATTAACTCTACCTACATATTCTTCTATTCCAGCTTTATCCTGGTCTTGTTTTTTATATCACTAAGTTTTGAATGGTTTATTTTTGTGAGATTTTACTCATTTCTGTTGCATTCTGTTGCAATAGATATCAGTCTATTTCTACCATCATAATTAGTTGCTGTGGAGATGGCTGAAATATCATGGATTATTATAATTGCAAATGAGGAATAAGCAGCAGGAAAAGATGACACTGATAATCTGCAAATATTGCAAGGTTCCTTGAAACTAGTTGAGTACAAGATTTTTGAATTTGCCATAGTAAAGACCAAGCTCACAGAATATGGGGGTGGTGTACATTTCAGACTAATACACTGTGAAGAAACACGACAGTTACATATGATGGGATCTTAAATTTAGCTTAATGTAAAAGCAAAATTATCACACAACCCACTCATCTTATGATTTTTGTTACATATAATTTTGCTTAAGGCCTATACAAAAGCCAATTGTGGTATTCACTTTTAGTACTATAAGGTGAAAAAAACACAGCAGTAATCCATAAAATCAGAAGGTGTTGTCTTGAACTAATCTTGTTTGGCAGATAAATGAAGAAGAAACAGGTGTTAAAATATCTGCATGAAAAGTGGCTAGAATTATCCCCTTGACATAATTCTTTAAAAGGCAAGAATCATACTGCATCTTCCACTGGAGACTAATGAACCTCTTGGAGGGAGAAAGGACTAAGTAGACAAAAATAAAATTCCTGACTATTTTACACTGGAAGTCCTTTATATTATGTTGTCCCTTGCTGTAGGGCTGGCTGGGAGTCCAATCTCAGAGCTACAAATGTGACTGTTTGTAATGATGCTGCCTTCATACAAACACTGTGTGCACTTCCAAAATGACAGCATCATTAAATCTTTGCCTTTTCTGTCTCAGTAGCATGAAACAATGGACCTGCATAAAAAAAAATCCCCAAATTATGCTTTTATGAAGAAACAAACTTTTTAAAGCTTGACTGAGCTAAATACTGAGTTAAATCCTCTCTGATGTATTGCTTTTCAGCGCTAAGTTGCTGCACTCTGAAACATGAAGGGAAAGTGAGAAGCATTAAAGGAAAGTGAGAAGCATCTCTCCGTAAAACAAGCTTTCTTACCCTTTCTGTACACAGCTAAGTAACTGGTATCAGAATTACACTCCCAAGATTTTTGTGCCATTATTTGGGTAGCTTCTTGAACACCAAACCAGTATCCTGGCTTCTTATTAAGATAATAAAGATAACTTTTGTGGACAGATCTATGAATAGGTCTCAGAATATCAATGTATTTCTATGAGCAACCAAATACTATATGTTTTTAGTATCAACAAACCTCATTTCAGACACTGGAATGGACTGTTCATGTGAAAGTGAACTAGTACACTCCATTCTGACCCACCCTGATGTTCACACAGGAGTTCTCATCAGCCACTTAAAAAGACAAACCCCAAAACATGCTCACTTGTTCTCCTATCCATCTATTACACCTTTTAAAGGCACTTGCTGATGTGATAGTCTGATGTGAACCTCTTGCTTTTAAACTGATTTGTTTCTACATATTGAAGGGCTTTGCTTAGCAGTCATTTAAACAAATAAATCTATAAATGCAAATGCATCTGGTTTGGAAATTTTCTTCTCTCTGTTGGTCAAACTAGAGACTGCACGCCTCCCAATCTCTAATGAAGGCTGCGTATAATGTGCAGTGTCTACCTTTTGCTTCTACATGGTAAATGGAACCATGACACAGAGCTGCATACTGCAGTATTACATATCATTACGAGTTTGAAGGATGCTCTAATAACACTGAGAAAAGAACAAGTTTTACTGAGTACTTTTATACTCCCAATTCCATGAAAAATTATAAGCCTCCCACTGTTACCTATCAACAGAGAAATACTAGTACAGTTCTGTGCCAGTTTGGGTCTTCCTGGCATCAGAAAGACATGGATTCAGATGCCATTATTAGGGTTTTGAAGGCTGATGTGAGAAAAAGCCAAGGGCCAAGGGCTAAGCATGATGGAGGACATGAATGTATGAAAACTACTGAGCTGTTACTGGGTGAGCTCTTCTTGTAGGCATCTCCTGTGTATCATTTCAGAAGTAAAATCCAGCAGGACTTAAAATCGTCTTAGCATTATCTTGAAGACTTTGGAGATCAAATAGCCTTTTTTATCTTGTCTGTTACACAGGAAGGTGCGGCTGTTAATCACAGAATCATAGAATAGTTTGGGTTGTAAGGGACCTTAAAGACCACCTAGTTACAAATCCCCTGCCTTGGTCAGGGATATCCTCCACCAGACTAGGTTGCTCAAAGCACCAAGCATCATTGTATGAAAATATTCAGTCAATATTATATATGGAGTGGAATGAGACATATTCAGAACAGGCTTGCTGCCTTGGCAAAGAACAAAAGACAATTAAATAATTATGATTTTATATTTGCAGAAAATTATTTAATGACACTGTATTTATTTAGGTAATTGATTGATATGGATATGCCAGCTGGCTTCCCTCCATCTCAACATATTATAGTGAATTCTGACTTTCTTTCAAGAGTAAAAATAAAGGCCTAACTTAGGTAACTAATTGCTATAATCACAGAACCAAATCCTGCTCTCATTAGCCTTTTAAATCTGAGATGAATTTTTACTAGAATTCATGTCCTAATTGCAGATATAAATTGATGCAGCAGGGTGCCCATATTTTTGCATTACTTAAATTACTCTAAACAATAGTGTAAGCTAACAATTAAAAGAAAAATTTAAAGGAGAAGAATCTTTTTAAAAAAATCAATTTCTGTTGCTTGCTCTATTTGACTTTTTTCTTGGTATATAAAAAGGCACTGGAAAGTGATAGAGGCAATCAGTATTTTCATACTGTTGTTTTCATTTCATCTTATCTCAGAAATGCCAGATTAAAAAATGCTTGTTTATCCCTGATTTTGTTAATGAACTTTTTAGGGATTGAAACTGTGTTTGTTATGCAATGTAGTTAGACTTTATAAAATTGTTCTCTTTCCCCAGAAAGTTAATCATGCATGTTTAATGGATGCTATGAAGAACAAACTTTTGCACAGATTTAGTAAACATTTCCTGCCACTCTGTTCTGGAGAGGATGTAAGTTGAACTGCTCAGGATAACTGTCTTCCAGAGCAGATAAAAATCTGCATTTTTATATGCATGAGAAAATGCAAATATAAGTACATAATAACCTCAATTTTCCTTGTAAATGGCATTTCCCTACAGGAAACCAAAGTCCTCTTCCCACTGAAGGTCACCTTTACCAAATATTAGACACCAGGGTTCAAAGGAAAATCTAAGATGCATTTGATTTCCCACATTCTTTATGAAGCAGAGGCAATTTTTTTTCAAGTGACTTTTTGATTGTGTTCCGCTCTATCCCTTTCTTTTGGTCTGGCATGCTGTAAGAAGAGCAATCACAGTAACATAAGCATTAGGTACAGGCTCTGACAACCAAATCAAACTTTAAAAAAATTCAATTGACACATTAAAATTGCTTTTGGTATTACATCTTTCATCAGAAAGACAGCAATACATCCTGAGCCTGCATAAACTGATTACCCTGCCACCCCTGAAGTGCAGCCAGTACTGGGGTGGGAAGCAATAATTGTGATGTGCTAGAAAACACTCATAGCACAGTGACTCTTGAGGGAATGCAAAAAACCCATCATCAGCTGAAATTGCACAGGCAAAGTACAAAAGGGGAAGGCTGAAATAGCTGCCCCAGGTGGAACTTGATCCAAAGGCTAAGTTAGTTTTGTTGCTTTTGTGAAAATTTCTAAGTTATCTTCACTGACTGCAAGTTGACAAAGCCTGCCTTCCTCTAAGACACAACCCTCACGAGAATGACTTTCCTTAGTCATAGTTTAAGTTTAGAGAATACAGTGGATCCAACAGCCAATTAGTAACACTTTCCTAGAGCTCAGCTGGTTTCCTTGGAAAGAATGTAAACCACAAGGGACAAAGAAAGTTGAGGAACCTAACCTTCACTATGCAATAAGGGCAAAACCTTTCAGAGAAGCACAGATCCTGCATTATAATATCACTGTGTTGAAGTAGGTGACTGTGGTCCTCTCTTCCATATTGCTTGGCCCTGACCAAAACTGCTCTAGGACTGGACATGTACATTGGCAGCAGCTGCAAAGGAAATTTTTACAGCAACTTTCATGATGTGCAAACGTAAGTGCACAGAACAGATATCAGAAGTCAGAGGGAAAAAAAGACCAGATCTGGCTTAGATATTTTTAAGAGCTTTCTAAAATAAAAGCTGTATATGAATTTTCATGAAGAAAAGAGGCAAGCAAAGGCTTCTTGGTGAAATCTTTAATATTTATGAATTTGCCCTTGATGGAATTCATCAGTTTACCAGTTTGCAAAGTAAATAGCTTGATAATGCAATAAAGTTGTCTTAGATTTTCCCAAAGTGTGTATGAAGGAAAATATGAAAGAATCCATCTTTCTAAAAACATGAAAAAACAAATATAGAAATTTGGGAATTTTCCTGCTGGCCAATTTTACTAATAGCACTATTTCGCTTTGCACACAGCTACAGTTTTAAACGTATCCTCATATTCTCATGGAACTGTGTACTGCTGCACTATTTGAAGTAATGAATGAAGAGCAGCAGCATCAGTGGGTGTTCATTGACTGTGGACTACCTTTTTTATAAGAGAAACAGAAGTCTGCTTATTTTGCAGAAATCATGGGGTCCAAAAAAAATATGAAAGAGTTGCTCACATCACATTAACTTAATCACAAAGGTTTGGCTAGGGCTAGCCTTTCTTATACCATAAATACTGGCAGACTTTTAACTACACTTCCTTGAGTGGAGAGGTGATGTTTTCCACAGTCTCACAATAGTTTTTTTTTTAAATAGGAGAATTCTCTCAACATTTTGCTGAAGAATAACTCCTCGGACCATTTTTTATGAATACAATAAAATACTTCCTTTTAAATGTAAAATTCTGGAGCTTTGGAACCTGATAAGAGGATGAGTCTGGCTCGAAGGCTGATTATATCCAAAGAAAATTATCAAATCCCAGGCAAGCTAGGATCTTCTTATCAGGAGAGACAACCACACCCAAGAAGTATCATTGTTTCTTCTCTCTTTGCTGATTTTTTTTCCCCAGGAAGATGTTTCTTTCTCGTTCTTTCATTGTTTTCCTCTTCCTCAGTACCTGCAAACATGCAATAACTACACAGAGGGAGACTGAAGAAGAGGGAAGGCAATTGCTCTTCCAGGCTGATAAAAGTAGTTTCTTAATTGCTTTGCTAAATTTAAGCTTGAGTACTCATTTTTTCCCAGAGCCCCCAGTTTTTGTAGTTTCTTGATGTTGTTTTGAGGGACTCATAAATTACAGCACAACCCAATTCTCTTACTCTGTGAGGTGCTGTGCTGTAATTAATAAATCATTTGCATTTCAACAGCATCTTCTGTCAAAAAAGATCAAAGAGCTTAAATATTAGAGTAGTGTCTTAACATCCTCTCTCCCTGGTGCTATTCCTACGGGAAATCTAAGGCAAACTCCACATCTGTATTTAGGGCTTGATCTGCAGATAAGGCTCCCTCCCCACTACTGCTTTCTGCCCCATAGTTCTTGTAGCCATATGTAACAGGATGACTGCACAGTATGTTTGCCCCCTGCAAAGCACTTAATTTCTTAGAAAGTGGGAATATAACTAGTATTTTTATGACTACTCCCAGCTGTTAATTTGATTTTAGTTGTGACTCCTGTAATTTCCTGTGGATGAAGGAACTATTTGTACTGGTTGAGTGTTTACCATCATTGTCTGATTACTTTGCTGGTTGTATCCATAAAGCTGTACAACAATTAAAAAAATAATAGCACCCACATCTCCAACCAAACTAGTTCCATATGCATCCCAACAACATAGGGTTTGCAAGATTAACTCTTTTGAAATGAAAGCGCTGTTTCTTTTCAAATTTGTTAAATAAAAATATCAAGATCACTGAAAATATTACAAATGTCATCTCTAAATGTACGAGTAAAACACAAATCTTGCTGGGAAACCTTAAACATGATGTTTTCACATCATTTAAGGGAGGAAAATAAGCCTTTAACCTCAATAAGTTCTGTTGCAGCTTGCTGCAAACTATCATCTTTGGTACAGACTCTAACATTCATGATGACTCTGCTTTCTCCAGCAGAATTTAAATGAGGAAGAAGTAGTTTCAACATAAATAAATAAAAAGTTTAAAATGTCTAAGAAGCTCTTACCATCAAAGATAGTTGATTTTAAAATACCTTAGCAAGCCTCTTTCTAATTAGAAATATTAACCTTTCTGCTTGGAAATAAGCATGCATATTATATTGATTCCCTCAGATACATTTGTGATGAGAGGTTCACTTAAGAGGAATCCAGTTTAAATGAGAGAAGAGATAATACGAATTGCTTTCCTTTAAGATTAGATTGCCTTCATCTAACATTTTTATTCAAAAAGACCATGCCACATATCTCTGTCTGAGTATGAATGCTCAGGGCAAATGCTCCCACAGTGTAATTTACTACTGAATTTAAGGGATGGAATAATGAAACATTTTATTAGTACAGCAGAATAACCTTTAGACAGGTTTAGTTATCTGAACTATGCTCATCAAGGATGTTTTGTAAAGTGGTAGAAGGTCAAACTCCTTAAAGGCAACTTCCTTTCACTGGGAAGAAAGCACTGATTATTTCCCTGTCTGTAGATGTATTACTGGGGGGTTAACTGAAATACCCTAAAGACTTACAACCATATTCAACTGGACCTAGATCCAAGTACACCAAGAGAAAAATAACCAAGCCCAGGTTTCAGCTGATGTCAGCTATGATTTTGTTCACTTAGAAACAACAGAACTTGCTGATTATTAGCGACAGCCCCTCACCTTGCTTTAGTACCTATTTGTATAAATATCTTAAACATTATTGCCAACTCAAAACCTATGCTCTTTTGAATAACTTTATTAGTATCCTTCCTGATGGAGTGGAGGCACACAATTCACATCAACACAACTGTTGCAATCCCTTTTTCTGTTGAAATACAGCAATTCAGAATGTTTTGAAATTCCATAGAGAACATTTCTCAAAAACATCTCTGGGACAGAGGCACTTAAGAATTCACGAACTTGGTCTCACATTTTAATTTTAAATGGCATCTTTAACACTGTAGCATTTATCTTCTAGACCAGGGGTCCTCAAACTATGGCCCGCAGGCTGGATACGGCCCCTCAGGGTCCTCCTGAAGTGACTGAATCTTTCATGGTTGTGTTGGTGAAGCAAATGAATCCTAATAATCTCGTCCACAGCCCACATCAGGAATCTGCTGCTAAAAAAGTGGAGGTAAGTGCCATCCCATACTCTTGAGGGTCTCAGAGAAGTAGCTGGAAGATGAACAGTGCTGATTACAACAAAGCTTGGAAAAATACTGTTGACTCCATAGCTAGTACCTGCTGCAGACAGGGAAGCTGTAATTTTAATCATCCAATGTTTGCACTGGGAATTTGCAGTCTGCAGCCCTGAAAAGGCTAGTAAATTTGCTTATTAGCAACCTAACATCATATACTGAGTATGTGGAATGGGTTTCTGCATAAAGCACACTGCACTGGTGATCTCTCCCGCCCATTGGGATGAATGAACATGGATTTGATGATTTACTAGAAACACTACTAGACTTACTCTTTTTCAAATGTTTTCCATGGGTCTTGAGGAAAACAGGATTAAATAGGGATGAAAGGGAGGTAGCTACTGACAAAGCTACTTTAGAGGCAATCTGTACTTTTATAAGACTGTGCATACATGGTGAGACTCCCTTCCCTCCCATCTTGGTATGCCTTTCCGAAACAATCTGCCTTTAAAATGTGACAAAGAGCTAAGAAAGCATTACATAAAAAGATGTTGGCAGATTGCTTCCTTCCCCCCTCCCCACCCCCGCATAAACTTTTGCCTCATAATATTAAATACAATTATAAAGCATTCTCCAGATTAAATGTTAAAGAGGTCTAATGCTCCATCTCTTACTTCTGGCAATGAAGAGCTTAATCTAATTAAAGCCGTGAGCTGAATCTGTCTGCTGGTTCTAATCCTCAGCAGTTTTATTGTTAGGTTATGCAAGCCTAATTAAAGATAATTTTAGACAACAGGAAATTTTAATGAGAGAAAAATATATACAATGTCCTTGTGGGTCTGTTTAAGAATTATTTTTAAGTTTTATTTTTAGCCGATGGTTTTCCATATATAAACTACAACTACATTCCTTCAGAGAAATCTTTCATTTTAATATTTTCTATTGCAGTGCTGTCACTGTGTGATTGCAGCTAAATCTCACCTAAAATCAAGACTCACTTCAGTGCTGCTCAATACATTAAAACACAGCAAAGTAACATGCAGCCTTGTACTTCTTGGTTCTAGTGTTCAACTAAAAAGGCCCTAATTTTCAGAGAAGTCCCAAATATCTACAGAGTCTGATAACATTCTCTGATAAGCCATCTCACAAAATATGAGTGCTCAAAAACACTATTTCAAAAAAACCTAAGCCACAAGACTCCAGAGAAAATACATTTGGGCTTTATTTTTAGGAAGAGAAGAAAAATGTTATGGAATTTAATCCAAACCTAGCTTTCAACATCACACTCTCCCTGTGGGGTGCTGCAGAAACAGTAATTTTGGTAAGACTGACAGAATTATTATATCTGCCAGGGAAACACTTTAGTCCCCTTCACATGCCTCAGGGCACTTAGGAAGACCTAGGTCTCCTCCTGCAATGATCTAAGACCACAGCCAGAACAGAAACAGGGGAAATGAAGGAGGAGATATATAATTTTTCCTCCAGGATACCAGTTTTTTATTTATAAACTAAACAGGAGTTCAAAAAAAGCATAGAGAAAACTTGATGTTATTAATGTGGGACTGATAATCACAGTTGGAGACAAAGATGTACCAAAAGAGATTCAAGAGGGGCTGCATTGGGGAGTGAGGAGGGGATATTTGCCTAATTTTCTTGTCCATTTTGGTGAGTGCATTACTGCCCTGAGAAGTAGCTGCAGGGGCTGTGTCCAGTCCTTTGAATTCAAAATACAAGAGTTACTGGCCTTAAGGGAGTGACAGTGCTTTAAGAAGACAAAACTCTTCTCTTGAATTCACTTTGCCCTTCTATAGATGCATGCCAAAAACTGTCTGCTAAGAGCATGCCTAAAGCAGTCAAGTTTCCTGCTCCCTAAACTTAGCTCACATGGAGATTATCATATTCCTATTAGCATACACTTCTGAGTATTGGGGGCTCAGCTGTGAGAGACACCAATTCAGGATGTGCCTCTGAGGCACAGGCACGGAGGGATGACCCATCTGCATGCCTGGATCTGGGCTGGATCGCCTGCTGCTGCTGGTTTAATGTCTTCTGACGCAAAGGAGTGCAGGGGTTGCTGGCATTTTTGTGGACAAAGGAGGAAAGGGAGAGAGGGAGAAACTGCCTGAGGAAGCATGTATAGGAGTAAATGAAGAGCAGAAAGCAAGAAAGGGCAAGAGCCAAAAGGAAATTGATGGTCCAGTTTGAAATGGAGAGGCAATATGCAGTTAACTCCTTCACTGGCGCAAGACCCTGCCCAACATGCTATTCTGCTTGAAGCTGACACAAAGGCTCCACAGGAAACCTCCAAGGTTGCACAGGCTTTTAATGAAATTCTTTCAAGCCCAGTTAGGTTAATGATGAAGTGAAGAAAAAGCTTTCTTAGGTTCATTTCAGTAGCACGAAAAAGTCTTTTTGTACACAAATTTCTAATCCTAATACGCCTGCATTTTGGATTAAGGAAGAGCACACATCACTGCCATGCTGTGGATTTCCTGAAGAGGTGATGAATAAAGCCTTTCTGGTTCTCTACTCATACAGATAAGGAATCTGAGTTATTGCACTGGAAGAAGTAAGGCATTTCAAAACATCACTTTTTTTTTTTTTTTACCATGTATTTCTACAAGTTACATCCTTGTAGGTGTTCTGGTCCCTGCTGTCACAACCAATGCCAATAATATTAATGTTATTTTTAGAGAAAGGAAAGCCTCGAGCTATAGTAAACACAACTTCTCTATTTAAGATCAATACATTAAAAAAAAGAAGTTCAAATCTATTTTTGTGCTTTAGTTCTTTGACCTAGTCATCTTCTTTATGACTGTCTTGTCGCCAGTCTCAGGATGAGGGAGGCAGTTGCCTGGCTTGAATTCGAAGTCAAAATAAAATTGCGGTTTAATTCTTGTCAGATGCTACAGTCTAAAAATCTGAATTTGAAAGTAAAGTCTATTTTATGTGGTGAATATATTGAAGAGTGAGCTTTATTTCATCAGAGTTTTTAATTTATCTTCTGTGACTACCTGAGATCACTTTATCAGTTTATTTTCCTCTTATGGGAGCCCAGAAAATAAAAGTCCTCTCTTTGTAAGACTAAGCAGGCATATGGCGAGATAGAGGTGGGTTACAGAGCTTATTAACCAGCTTCAACAGAGCCTGGCCAGGTTTTGCAGTTTTGACAGGCAAGGTCACCTGGCTGTTTTCAGTTCTAGGGCAATTTGGAATCACTGGGTGAAGGCTTCTGTTAATGTTCAGGGCAGCAAAGACTAAGGAGCAAGGTTTACTTAACAAGCCCTGAAAGTTCAGAAAGTGTAAGGAAATCCACTGCCTGCATCAGGCAGGCTGCATGTGCAGAGATCTGCAGAAATGAAGAGGCAATCTGCACTGCACAGAGGATTGGCAGCAGAGATCAGAGAGCATACCATGGTTTTCTGATTCCCAGCCCAGCTGCTTAGTCATCACACTGACTTTATCCAACTTTAAAGTACAATGGTGAACAAAATTCAGAAATAAGTCCCACCCCTTGCTACAACTTTTGCCAAAAATGAAGTTTTACTACAAACTTTAGTTGTGTAACTGTGATAAAAAGCCTCTGGGGTAGCAAACCCTGCAGAGAGAAGAATGACTCGTGCAAGAGCCCTCTTGCTGGTTTTTGTAGGTGTGGGTAGCACCTGCTGACCAGAACCCAGCTTCCGAGCAAACAAATACACTTTAGACTGTCACCTTTAACTTAAGCATGAGAATAACTGAGCTCAGTCTAGGAGGAAGAAGAGCCCTCTGACAACACAGAAGGCGGTGTGGGGTGTCCTCACCACCCTCTGTTTGACCCTTGCAGGGTCCCAACACTGGCTTTGACTGCTCTTCTTGTCTACGGCTCTCCTGGGCTCTGTTTTGAACTAGCAATATTAATGACTAATGACTAGTGTAGCTGCTTGAGGGAGATTTCCTTGCTGAATTTCATCTACATGAAATAAATCCGGTTAAATGAATGGTTTATTAAGAGCTATATTCTGTGCTGTGCACTTCTTAAATACAGAAAGTTGTGCAATTATCATGTACTTCCTAGCTAAAGTCTGTGAAAGAAAATGAATCTGGAAAATGAAACTAAAAATATCTACAGTGACTTAGAAAGTCTTGCTTGTCATAGCTATTTTTACAGCTTACATATATTTCCTATATATTCAAAGACAGAAAACAAAATATGCACACTTATTTTTAAATAAATTTATTAAACCAGTCTAACATCCTTGAACTGGTGTGTGACTGAAGCTCAACCAACCTTCCCCCCTCCACCACTGTCTTCATTTTCTATTTAGACAAGTCATGGAGAAGTTCACCTAGAGCAGTGCACATGGATATTGGAGGGTTTGTCCTACTGTAGTTAGCTGTGATTGGTCCCATCACCCACAAGCTGATGAGTCACAATCATTAGCAAAGGGGCTGTTACAAAAATGAAGCTGAGATATGAATTATGTTGGTAATGTACAGTTTAGACTTCATTTTGTTTCAAATAGCCTGCATTATATTAGCTGAGAATCTGATTGGAATGAGGCTAAGGCTCTGGTGACAGGATTCAGTAAATCCTGACCATTTATGTTACTTCAAATGTCTCTTCTCATATAAAATTATGGACACATTATCCAGCCAGCTAACTGCTTTTTATGGGTAATTATGTGAGTGAAACTGGACCATGCAAATATTTATGCAAAGAAAATGCCAATAGTCAGATATGCATGACTGAAATAAATGAAAAATGAAATGAAGAGATGTTTTGCCAGACTAATATTTATGAAAGTTAGGTATGCAAAATTTTAATGTTAAAGTACCATATCTGTGGCTCTATTTTGGGAAAATATGCTAGTAGGAAAATATACTAAAGGACGTCCAGTCTATGACATGAGGTGCTCTTTATTTTTTGTTCACTATAAATTATTTAAAGATACAATCTCTGAAAAAAGCAGTGACTTGACCTAGGCTTCCCATCCCAGATTAAAAACTTATATGGGCAAAAGACAACACAAGAGACTTCAGTAATGAAAAGTCCCTGAAGAAGACTTACACTTGAAAGTGAAAAGCAAGAGGGAGCAGTGTTCACTGATTGTACCATTTTTTCCCCCATTAATTTATTCTTTGAGACAGGCAAGTTCCGCAGTGCTGGTTCTCCTGGCTCTGAATTTTGTGGAAGTTTCTCTACACAAGATTCAGAGCAGTTTTAATATGCAAATACACATCAGCTTCCAGAAGCTTAGGTGAAGATATTACTAAGTCAAATCATGGTGCTGCTGCTAGGTTTTCAGCCCCCAGATTATAATGCTATTATCTGAAAATATGCTTAAATGGATAATGCTCAGTATATGAATTTATGAGCAGTTGTTTTTCTGGTCTGTTCAATACCACTTCTACACTGTCATGAGAACAATAGGACTACATTTTTCTTTGCAGTATCAGCATTATTCTGTCTACACATCAAAAGAAATGAAGGATGGACATAGTTGTAACACAAACATGAGAATTTCCAGTGATATTCAATCAAGTATCGAATCTTCACGGTAACTGAATATCCAGCATTTTTGTATGTTCCAGACCTAGTTAAATGTTGTACATATTTCATTGTTGTGAATTCAGATGTGAACTTCACCAGAGTTCAAGGAATATTTGTACCCAGACATGTGATCTAGGCACATTTGTAGCTAACAGCATTATTAAAAATTAATCTTTATAAATATATAATCATATTTATGTGGCAGGGCAACTTAAGTGGTTTGTGATCTCCTGCTGTTCTTCATAAAATGCTGCAATAATATGTTTTGTCCTTTTCTCAAATGACCCTACTGCTGCTGTACTTTGGAATGCTATTGACTAGTATTAAAATAATAGAGTTAGCAGGCAAGAACTGTGAGGTGTCCACGTACACAGACAGACAGAAAGACATGGAGAGAACCATATGTCCCAGATGAGAAGCATTGCATTTTTTCCTTTTAAAGAACAGTGGCTTTTGTCTTTCTGGTGCCAGCCTATTTTGTTAATAAGTGGTTGTTTGCCTGTCCTGATGCAAGCCTTCTGTATATTCTCTAAACTGACAAAGAATCACAGATTCTACTAAGTACTTTTCTAATTTAAGTAGAAAATGGCAATTATTTTGCCAAATCCTCTAATTAGCAGATGGTATTACTGCTACTGTCGGCCAGATACTGTTCTCAGAACACCAGAGCAATCCCTTTATTCTTAAGTGGGACACAGAGATGTAATCAAAGACAGTATTTCCATTTTACTCTTCTGTAATTAAGTGGAACAGAGTAAGGAAATGACGTGACCAATCTAATCACTGTTAAAATGTTTGAAACCCCGAAACTGTTTTGCTAGCATTGTGATAAGCCCAACTCAGAATAAGCATTATGAATTTTTTTGATGGGGCGTCAAAATTACCTATTCTTGTCTTAATACATTTGATTGAGGTTCAGGTACACCCGGCTCACATAGCTTTAATGAGAACGGTCATAGGCAAAGCTCCTCAAGAATTTCAGAAGCACTTCATTAATACTGAAGTGTCCTAATTAACCATACCTACATTGTATACACCCCTAAAAACTGATGCCACAAAAACACACCTAGGAGTACATATTTCAAGATCTGCTATTCTCAAACAAGAAGGCAGTCTGAATATTAAAACTGCCAAAAGTCTTGTAGCTCCTCAAATCCTTTGTGCTCACTGAGGCAAAGGCAGACTGTCAGTTTATTTTCCAACCCCCCTGTCCTCTCCTGGCTTAGAATCACCAGGAACTGGTTTAGATAGCCACAACTTCATTACAAACAGAATCTCTTCAAACTAGCCCATTGCTGTCAGCAGCATACAGTAGCCAGCAGAAGTGGGACAGGTAAACATGCACACATCAACAAGATATCCGAGGCACACTAAACTAGGTTTATCAGGATTTACATTTCCCAGGAATCCACCATGCAGCATAAGAGTTTCTTTGCTGTCTTTGCAAAAGATTGGTGTTGGCAGCGCTGAAAAGGATGCCTGACTGTTTTTTTTTTTATACTGACACTTTCACATGAATTTCCTCCATTTCCACCATGCCACTCCATGTTATGTAGCCTCCCTGAGCTCAAAGCACTGTGTGCAAGTCTGACAAGCTATTCTGTCAGATCTACTTTGTGCAGTTTCACCTGCCTGAATGTTCCCATGAAGGTCTGAAGTCTTTCACAACTCAATTTGTCTGCATTGCTCTGGCACTTCACTCAGTAATCCTCGAAAATGCCTGAGAATGTCCTAGGCCCCTCTGAACACTGTGGTGTGAAAAACATCCCGACATGCAAAATACTAGGAATTGGGGTGAAAAATTTTATTTCTCCTTAGCTTCCTGGTCATTAAGCATTTAAGTTGCAACTAATTCCAAAAGGAATTGTTTATCTGAAACTTTTGATGATCCTAGAGAGAAGGAAGGAGCATATGCCTGTGCACATTAATATACATCTGGAGGAAACACAGTATCTCTCCTGAACAACATACTGAAATATGAGGAGATGGGAAGAATGAGGTGCTTTCTTATACAGGTCCAAGTACTACACACTCACTTTACATCTCAATGGTATTATTGTAACTCCTCGCTAGGAGCCCTGAAAATCTAGTAAAACATTTTAATTGTTAGGGACTTGTATTGTCTATATTTTTTTGGGAAGCAAACAAGAAAAAAAGATCCTAAATTACTCATATCTCATTTCAAAGCTAGAAGAAGCTGAAAACAGAACCTACTACTGTTATATGCTTCTTTGCTTTTAGTTCTAGTCAGGGTCATCCAATCCACAAATTCAATTCGAAAGTAACATAAAATATGTATATGTTTACATAACTAATGTTAAAAATATTCTACAAATGGCAAGCATGGGAATGGTTTCTAAATTATATAGCAAATTAACACATTAAAATACAACACTGTTAGTAAGAACTAGAACATATACCATTTTATGCCTCTGCAACATGTTCCAGCTTACTGAGTTATGCAGTAACTTTTATTTTTATATGTCTCTCTATCTATCTCTCTATCTATATATACTGCCCTTGAATAAGGTGCTCTGCATGGTTCATTTCCTAAGTTGAGTCATTACATGTTTCTGAATACACTTAACCTCACAGAATAGTTGCTCACATCAATCCACATTAAGCGCGTGCTGCCAAAATATAATTTATGAGCTACATATCTTCAGTATATGGATTTTGACTAGGTTTTTAAAACTAGAAAGAAGAAAGTAAGATTGAATGCATATATGTGTAAGTATGCATTAATTACATTTATTCATGCTTGTTTCTCTTCCTACCATCTAGATTCAGCCTCTACCTTTGTTCCTCAATTAAACTGCCTGTCCCACACTTTTTATGTTCAAGCACTGAGCACAGGCTCACTTCAAATTATGAATCAGCTTGACAATTGAAAGACATGTAACTGAAGAGAATAAAATGGAATGGAGGAACTATGCACTTTGGGGCAAAATTTGTGCTTTTATTTACAATGCCAATGTTACCCAATGTGATGGATTTAATAGGAAATACCTAGACATAACTGCACATAATATCTGACTTGAGATATTTGAAATAAAGGTGTAAAGCAAAGTACAACCTGATCTTATGTGAGCAAAAGTCAATTGTTATTTGCTGCTTTTTGTTATCTGGGTGTCATTGGTGCTAACTGTTAAAGACAACGGGAAAAATCGCACTGCAAAATAAAGTGAAGTGAAATCTTTGCCTAGCACTGCTTTGTGGCTAGCATGACTTTAAGGCAATCTATGCTTTGTTTATCCTCTCCTTGCCTGCCCACTGGGCTGCAGGACAGCAGACAAGCTGAGAAAATACTGTGAGCCAAAGACCTGGCCTAAATGCCTGCTTGAGATGCCCAAAGGCATGCACAGCTCTGGACAAGGCCCCGCTGGTTGTCTCTCACAGTTTCTTCACTGTGGGAGTTATTCTCTGGGCAGATCCAGGACTTCTGCAGGCATTTCACCTGATGCAAAAGGGTGAAATGCAAGTGATGAATCACGCTACATCTCTTGTGCATACTTTGTTCCCACCATGGGTAAGGTTTTCTTCTGTTGTCAGTTCCTGCAGTTAACATGATACTATTGACATCTGTCTGGGACATCTCTGGCAGGAAGAACTGGAGACTCAACTTGCATAGTATTGAGGAAGCTGCTATCTGACTTAGGGATTTCCCCGTGATACGGAGTATGGAAAAATGAAACAAAATACTAGAGAGCTATACTCTAAGCAGTCTCAAAGCAGACAGTATTGAAAGAATGTCAGTACTTTCAACTACAAAGCTCAGGTTTTAGTAAAATGCAGTGGATCACTGGCCGGAGAGGGTATCCTATGGCACAAAAATGATCGCAAGCAAATGGTAAGAAGACACAGGTCAGTGTGCCAGTTGCTTACGTCAGCTTAGGATTAGTTCCAATTTTTTAAAATCCTGTCAACTGCTTAATTTATATTTCCTAGCCTAATACTTAGTGAAATTTAATTAAAGTGATGTTTCGATTTAAGCATTCCACCACAGTATTAGCTACCCACCCAGTACAGCACTGCTCTTGTCACAGACATACTGATTATGGTTTACACAGCACTTGCTGCTTCTCCACAGAGGGCTGATTGGTCCCATGATGATCATGCTCCTTCTGATTTCCAGCTGTTACATTTCATTAAGAGAGAGCTAAAATTGCCTCAGTGGTTTCCTCATATTACTTTTCCACATAAGCAGTTGGTTCAATTACCATGGGGGTGCCAAGAAGTCAGGAATAGGATGAGACACTGGCTCATGAGATTCTCTTCCCACACAGAGGTAGTCCCACTTCAAAAGACTTTGGGAAACACTTGCACGAGCAGCTAGCAAATGAAAATGACTAAAGATCTCCTGGAGACTATTGGGACCAATGCATTTACATTATTCAAGCAAAATGAAACAGGAAAAATTAAGCAAATGATGACCCAGAAATCAGCATTTTGTAAACAATTTCCTGTTTGTTATTCATCAACATAATTTACTTCCACAGTTATCTCCTCTAATAAATACGTGTGCAATTTTTGTGTTCTTCATTCCTTGAGAGCATTATTTAAAATGGTCTTCTCACTAACAGGAGTGCCCTAGATATGCAGCAGAAAGTCTCTTGCCTTCACTACATTTTTACATAGGGTCAGGCCAGTTGTCACTGAACGTGATGAGATTTTAAAGCTGAGTTTAAAAGACAAAAAAGTGCCCTATATCATCTGCTGCAGGGATGCAATGTAGTGAATTCAAACATGTATAGATTCTAGGGAAAAAAAAGTAGGACATAAGCACATATACATAAAGGTTTTACAAAACTAGCAGGTGTTAGATGAATAGGGAGACTCTTCTCTACTTGCAACAAATCAACTATAATATGGATCTAGGGCTCCTGAATATTAGCGCTCTTTTTATCCAGCTTCTCTGCAGCACAAAAGGTGTCATTAGACTAGAAGCAGAAGCACTTTGTTTAGCCCATACCTTGCCACACGTGCTTGAAATAGCTGTTCCTTTGTTCATCTTAACCTAAGGGAGTTTTAGACCAAGGACATACACCAATTTATTCATAATATCCATACTGGTACCATATTTGCTCTGACACTGGCTAAGAGAGAGCTCTGCTCTTCTGCAGATACTGTTGAGTTTATTAGATAGTGCAATCCTCAAAGCCTCTCTTCTTTTTCTCCTGTTTATCTGTGCAGTGAACTATGATTTGGCATATTTTCAATTAGCACAGAAGGGGAGTGTCTCAGCTCTCTTCCCCTGTGGCTTTTCTATCCTGTGTATTTGCAGTGCTCAGTTTTATAGTCTTCCCTTCTAAGGATGTGTATTGGTTTTTCTGTGG
>VXBA01004396.1:68646-86235 GCA_013399895.1 Serilophus lunatus | reverse complement strand
CCCCCCCGACGGCTTCTTTTTGAGGAAAACTGAATTTTAATCAGGTAAGTGGGGTTTCACTCTTACACCTCCTTTCAAAAGCCCTCTTTAAACGGCCACAAGGGTGGACTTGATCTCACTGTCTATGTGTGAGAGACTGGATTTGTATCTCACTGAATTTATGTGGGTCAGAGTGAACTCACTGTGAGTGTGTGTGTGTGTGTAAGGGCCAGTGGCACCCATCACTTCCACTGGGAGGGCACTGAGTGGTCTATGACCCAGATGTCCCAGCTAGGAGGGGTGGCCATGATGGCCAAACCCCATAAACACAGCACAGGTGGGCTCCATTTTGGCTTTTCTCTTGGGAACCTGCCATTGTGGTGTGATCTCCCCAGGATTCTTCAATGGTAGCAATCTCTTATTCTAACTACTTCTTCCTTCTTTCTTTGCTCTTTTAATCTCTCTTTCCTTTCTTTACTCTTTTGGGCAACTTATAACCAAGGGGACTTGTTCTCTACTAAGCTGAGTTATGGATTGCTTTGTATTGGCTTCTTTTGTGGGCTGTGTCTTTGTTTGCTGGTTTCTTCTGATGTAATGCTTCTGCCTTAGTTTTATGTTATCCCTGAAACTTTTGCCAAAACGCTTATTTTCTTACTAAATTAAAAGAAGTTCTCTCAGGAAAACACATGTAGCATGCTCCCTTTACATGATTCAAGGTATCAGAGAACCACAAACTCTGCAAGAGTTTGTGTGGGTGAAATCTCTTAGAGTCTTAACTATGTGTAAGCCACCTGGGCACTGTGTAGCTTAGACCTGGGGTGTTACACTGTGTTGCTGATGAAGACATTGAGTCGCACTGGACCCAGTACACACTTTTGAGAAACACCACTCATCACTGATGTCCATTGGGACTCTAAGCCATTTAGCACTACCCTCTCGATGTGACCATTCAACCAATTCCTCATGCACTACATAGTCCTCCCATCAAATCCATGTTTCTTCAATTTAGAGAGTAAGGATGTTGTGGGAGACCATGTCAAAGTTCTTACAAAAGTCCAGATAGATGGCATCCATAGCTTTTCCCCTGTCCACTGATGTAGTCTCTCTGTCAGTCTAAATATGTAGACTCAGCAAATAGGGTTTTCAAGAATTTAGCTCAGTGCTACTGAGTATAGTAGAAATTGTCTTTCTGTCTCTAATTATCTACGTATCTTAAAAACTGATTGAGTTGCCACTTTGTATGTCAGGGATGAATTAAATTTTTTGCCCTGAGATAAGTTGTCCTTGTCCTGTTTATGTGACTGAAAACATTCAGGTCAGCATGACATCAGCTCTTGTTCCTCAGTGACTGCACTAAGATTTATGACAGTGTTTCCAGCAGCATGTTTCTTATGCTGTAAGAGACAGAGAAGACATGTCTTTGTCTAGCGCAAGGCAACAAACTTTACATAAAGCAGCACATCATTTTTGTCTTTCATTTGTTACTAGTGTGTTCTGTAATGTGGCAGCAGCTGTGACAGGAGCAGTGAAGTTTCCTGACCTGTAACCTCCAGTCAGTGCTGGCAGGGCAGCAGAGATGCTGTGAGACAATGAACATGCAGTCTCTTCAGGCAAAAAGTTATGCCCTAGAAAACCTTACAGCATTTGGCTGCATGGATGAGAGACTTCCACATAGCTGGCATGCTGCCAGGTCATTGTCTTTGCACTCGAGTAAAGGAGCTTGATTTACTTCGACAATCATATCTGCTTTGCTAACGTAACTCCCTCATACGTTTTCTTGTGCTGCCCCACAATGGCTTGCTGATGCTCTCCTTCATCTTACATTCTGTGCCAGGTAGCTGTAAGTTATGTGACTTCGCGCATTTTTTCAGCTGTACGTGAAATGTAAAACCACAGTTCCAGATAGGAGATGGAATCACTGCAGTAGAGAACTGTTTTGTCCCAAAATGTGATTGCAGATAAGGAGAAGGTATTTAAATTTGATGTTACAAGAGTCAGAAAATAAGGATGGAGTGAGAGTTCGGTGGAAACTCAACTCTAGCAGTGGAGTTCTTAATTAAGTGAAGTCAAAGCACTTAATGAGGCAGGCAACCTTATGTCTTGAAGACCATCAAGTACAGGATCTGACAAATGAAAGGCAGGAAGGAGGTGTCTGAAGACAGGAAATAGAGATCAGAGGGGAAATTCAGAGATGGACTTCACATCTTGCTGAAATATGGACAGTGTAATTGCTCAAGTTAGAAAAATGCTTGCAGTCATGACTTGGTGGGGCTAATACATGATCACAATTTCTTTCTCTGTGTTTTTAGGAAAGCATAAGACCTCTTCAGCAAAAAGATGAGGCACTCACGGATGTGGAGGAAGAATGCCATCTTTTCAATCTCAACAACTGCTTCTGCTGAATAGGTCTCCGGTTCCCAATATGGCTTCGTATTCAAGGAATAATTTGAGGTACTCTTAATTAGCAAACCGTACTGTTCCAGAACTCTGGAATTCCCCATTGACTGCAGGGGATCAAAGGCATCCAAATGTATTTATTTTGCACTTCTTTTATTTCTTTTACTTATTAAAAGTGTTCTTTAAATAAAAGGCATCAATTTTTTCCACACACATGTTGAAAAAAATCCATATTTAAATGCTTTATCATCAAGCAGCTTTCAGTTTACTCTGTTTTCGAAATTATGAAAAAGAAACACACTAAATTTCAGTATTAGGCATGTTATGACAATTATTCTTTCTTCTATGTTCCCTGTGACATCTCTTCAGACAAACATCAATCAATGGATGTTTTCTGACTTCAAAAGCAGTGTTTGGCCTATGATATCACAGACCTCCTCATCAATCAAGACATATTCAAGAGACAGGATAGCATTTAGATACTGTGACTCCCCTGTTAAGTATACTTGTTCAGTAAATCACACAAGTAAATAGAATCGTGCTTGGAGCTTCCAAAAAGCCCAAACTATAAGTTAATAGTAACCTTTGGCAAAGCTTAATTTATGCATTCCCATTCATGCAATAGTCATGTTTGACTGAATCTGTTTACAAGTGATCTCAGACTAATTTCTTCTTTAATTCCACTGATGCATGCAGTAATAATCTCTATTTTCGCTAGAGAATGTAGAAGGTGAATCAGCTCCATGTTATTCTCAATCTTCCCTCCCACCCTTGGGTTAATTATGTACTAGAGGGAAAAGAAGGTAGGAATTGGGACCGAACAGAAGTATTTAATTTCCAGATTCAGATAGGCATAGGTATAGCCTGATATATTCCTTGAAATGTAAATTCATACCACTTTCTACTCATGAAATATCTGCAAAAAAAACCAAACCCCAAAAATCCTATGTTATAAGTGAGGAAAAGAACTTATCTGTGTTTTCTGTGGAAAAATTAATTGTTAGGATATATTAGAAAGGAAAATTTAATGGAAGTTTAAGACACTTGCCAAGATAAGCAGTTGGAGATCTTGAAGATCTTGGGGTCTACCTCCACATTATCCCCAGGATAGGGGAGATCCAGATGATAGTAAAAACAATATAAATATCTAAGAACTTTCCACATAGGGCCCTGTATAACTCTTCCAATTAACACTGGTTTATTCCATTTTAATCTTTTGGTTAATAGAATACGATATGTTCTTTTACCCGAAATCTTATCTGAATTAAACATAGATGCATGGTTAAAGTAAGGAAGCACCATTTCTAGCAAGAATGAACACTGTTAGCAAGAGTAGGACTGCCCTGGATGCACTGAGCTTACCATTCTTTGGGTTTGCTGGATGCTCTTCAACAGCACTGCAGGGGCTGGGCTGTAGGTTGCTGATTGTATGCCAAACCTGGGGAGAGTTTTCCCATGTCATTTATCATTTATAGCTCTTAGCTCAAGGATAGGGAGAAGAGATGAAACTCTGGTATCCTTCTGAACATGCTACATTGAGCCATATATTTGAAGGGAAAGCCTACGGAAAATTTCTAAGAGTTGTAAGATTTTTGTCTTCTGCTGGTGATACAATTGCATTTAACCACACTCAGTCTAGCTTTGCAAGCCATTCAGGGAGTGATAATTTATAACTAATACATTTTAGAAGCCCATGAAAAAAGACCTAAAATAGAAATTCTGTCTATAATGTTCCTGTTTTTAGTGTCAAAGTATAAGAAGGGTTGGAGAGATGAAATGTTGTTTTTCTAGTCCAGTAGAAACACAGGATATTAAACCTTAAGTTGTCACTGATGCAGGACTTTTTTCTACATCAATTATCTCCAGGTCAGTGTGAGACTGACTACATGGGAAGTATCAGAAGGTACATGGCCATCACTGACTCTTACCCACTGAATTGCATTTCTGAACTGTTTTATGATGTGTAATTATTTTTCTTGACTATTCTTGACCCTGGAATGGAACTGAGGAGGATGCAGCAAACCTCCTTTGCATCTCATATTAGCATCTTGCCAGCTGTATTTTATAGTTGAGATGCAGCAAATATGTATGCTTGGAAAAGTCAAATGATGAGTTGATGGCTGTCCAAAACTTTTTGTATTTATGCAGAGAAATGTTTTGACTGATATTTCCTGGTAAAGGACAACTTAGACTGATCTCCGTGCTAATGAGTTACTCAGTGCTTAGGCTCAAACAATTTTGGTACCACTACTTCTCCACATTCCCTTTTCAAAAACACTTTTAAAAGGTAAGCCTCATCTGACCAAATGGAGACACCTACACATGTGATCTCATCATCTCATCTACTTTAGTAATCAATGGGAGAGTAATGGACACTTCAGCTCATTCCAAAATAGATACTGAAAATATGCCAGATGTGTCACAACTTAAAAGTGACTGTTTCTCCCGGTAGAGTAGAAAGAGAGCCAGTGCAGAGTATTTCTGATACAAGTATTATACTGTGGGTGTTTAAGGCTAGATTAAGACCCTAGGACCTGTGCTGGCAATGTTCCACAAGACTTTTTGGAATTGAGATTTACCATTAGGTTTCTTTCCATGCTTTTACTATGTGCTCCAAAATTGTGGTCATGAACTTTTCATAAAGGGAGGCAAAAAAGTTTAAAACGCTTTGAGCACAGAAGTTCCATAATACTGCAATACTAATGGCTATAATGGCTTATAATTAACTTCTACACCATGTAGTTCCTATATCTACTGTATTCCTAATATCTACTGTGTTCATTGTAGTGCTTGCAAGAGAGGCTAAATGGTGTCTATAGACATATTTTCTTCACCTTCTTCTCTGTCGTTCAGCAGTATTCTCAAAGAGAACAAAAATCTGCAAGGAGACATCGCAGATGACATTGTCCTCATAATTTGCATGATACTGGTATATACTAAGCGGTAACAAGAATGGAATTGAAAGAATTATGCCAGTATAAAACTGCATGTTCAAGATCAGAATTTGGCTCTTTGTTTCTTCTGAACTGATAGGCCCTTTATTAGGCAAGTTATTTTGCTGTAATACAGGTGAGAATACTATTGAGGGTTGTTAAATTCCTCAGTAGCTTTCTTACCAGCACCCTCATTCGTAGATCTACTGAAGATAACCTCAATCAATGTATTTTCCTGCACTTACAATAATAACCCTTTTATACTAAAAAAATCTCCTTACTCAGAAATGCTAGCAGATAATAACGTACATGAGTGAGCTATGTATTTGACAACTGAAAGAACAGCTTCCCAACACAACAGAGCAGACGTAGGACTTTGAATAAAATCCAGATTTTCCTTCTAAGCTAATGCTTTGTTTATTATCTGGAATAGCAAGTGCTTGGAGATCTTTTGCAGACATCCAAACTGAAAAACAGAAGAATGATTCAGACGTCAGAGGACTTGCAACAAAACAGTGAATACTGAAACACTAATTGCTGTGCTGCTCTTGGGTTAATTGAAAAAAATCTTGTCACTATTTATTCCCCTAAGACTAATATCTTGCTCACAGGCAAGCTCTGTTAGTGGCTACTTCAAAAATTAATTGACCATATCACAGTATTGAGAAGAAGCTGCATTCAGAAGAGTTGCATGAAATCTCTCATTATATTTCTCTACAAAACCAACAAGGACACATCAGTAAAGGACTCCTAATCCCTTTTTCACAACTCAGTTGCATCCAGAATAGAAATATGTAGGAACACAATAGCATTTAATCCAGTGACATGTTGTTCACGTGAATTCTTACGATGGAAACAGCTACAGCATTTTATGATCATAAAAGTACTAATCAGATCAGGAAATGTTGGATGATCTGAAGGTCCACAGAAAATCAGTCCCTCTCTTTTGTTATCTTTACCAGCCAGGCCTGATCTGGTCATTCCTTCCTTTGTAGAGGAAGAACTATGGGCTTGCTTGGGTAGATATGGTGTCTTCCATCACTTGCTTTCCTAAGCATCTGCTTCATTCATGGCTTGAATGACCTCTTGAGTCCTGTGATGCAAAGGCTGAGTTAGTGAAGCCAGCCCTTCTGTGCTTGCTGAGCCCTCTGTGATTCAGTGCAGCATCGGACTGCAAGAGCAAGAGGAAGTATTGTGCAGATCAGTAAATTCCATACTCTGTCAATGATATGGATATAAGTGCTAACCTAGCATTGCCCCTGGTCTCTCGTGCTTAATCATTGTGCTCTTTCATAGAGGAATGTGGATTCTTCTGGAACTCAGAGAGCAATGCAAATGGGAAAATGTGCAGAATCAAAACAAATATAGCAAAGGACCACAACAGGAGAGTAGTTAAAGCCATCTATGAAAGTTCTTCCTCTTCTTGGTCATGCTGCTCTCTCAGATGTGCAGCAACTAGAAAATACTCTGTTAATTCTGGATTTATACCAGCAAATATACCAAATTCTGGGAGATTTTCAAATACACTTAATGATATGAGTCCCTCCACAAGTAAAAGTTGAGTGTTTGAATTTGTGTATATTTTATGTTTTGTAAAATTTTTTGTGCTGATTTTTCATGATTAAGGTAGACTTCCATTGAGCAAACTCTTCACAGAGTTCCAGCTCCCTCTGAGATGAAAAAATATTAGTAATATGTGAGTTACAACTGGATTCTTGATAGTTCAAGACGTATCAATTGTTGTATTAAAAAGAAATTAGCCATTTGGGAGGTTTCAGCTTTCTTAACGATTTTCTAAGCAATAATTGCAACCTTCTAAAGCAAGTCAATACTGTAGAAAGCAAAACCAAATGCTTTCAGATCTATCTTGTATATTACACCAATACAGTTAAAAAGTAGTTTTTTCATTAGTAGTTATTTTCATTTACAGAAATAAAATTATTAACTTTTGGTGTATTTGTAAAATATGCTTTCTGGTATTTCCCAGTCTTTGTCTTCCTTTAAGGAAATAAGAAAAGATTGTTTTCTTAATTAAAGTGGCCTGGTCAGAACAGAGTCAATAGCAAAAGTCCAATTAACGGGTAGGGAGGCAATACTGAGTGAAGACTTCTTGAGAGACCTATTGATTTTGCAGAACTTCAGGTCATGTTGCCATCTCATTCCTACCAGCCTGTTTTATAATTTTTAAGTAGTCATTGTCATTCTTTTGCTGATTGGATAACACATTTAAAAAAAAAAAAGTATTCTGTTTGATACCCAGTGAAGGGTGGGAAATTGGAGTACCCATCCTGTTTTGGAGTCTTCAGGTGCCTTTTTGCTGTCCTTGCTCTGCTTCAGGTTTTGTATCTTTACTATGGACATAATATTGAGTCATCTTTCAGGTGTGTTGTGCTTTTTAGCCAGGTGGCTCACAAGATGTACTGGTGCCTGGGACTATCCCATCTCTAGGAGAGGACTTTCTGTTTCTTTGTGTTAATCTTCTTGGGGTTTCTGTTGTTCCATTTCCCCAGCCTGTCAAGGCCTGTCTATGAATGGCAGTGCAACTGCTGGTGTTTTCAGCAACTCCTCCTACTTTATAACCTGCATACTTGCTCAGGGTAGAGCCTGCCCCGTCATCCAGGTCTCTGCTGAAGATGTTAAAACAGCATTATCCCCAGTGTCAATCCCTTGGGTACACCACTAGTGACTGTTCTCTAGCTGGACCCTGTGGTGTTTGTCAGAACCCTCTGAACCCAGTTTAGCCAATTTTCAGTCCACCTCACCCATTTTCCTAGGGTGTATTTTATCGATTTTCCTATGAAGATGTTATGAGATGCATTGTTGAAAATCTAACTAAAGATTAAACAGTGTCAACTTTTTCACCCCATCTAACAAGCTGATTCTTTCATCATATAAGGCTGTCAGATTTATAAAGAAATTTGTCAAGCATGATTTCTTCTTCCTAAATCCAGGCTGACTACTCCTAATTGTGTTCTTTTCATTCATAGGTATGTTTGGAAGTGGTTTCCAGGAATACAATGTATTTGTTACCATCCCATCACAGTACCTGTGTGTCTATAAACAAGCATACACACATAAGGATGAATCAGCACACAAATTTGCAATGCCATAGGTGGCATTAGAAATATTAGACAGTCATGGAATCAGTCTGAAAGCAGAAATTTGTAAGAGAAAATTGCTGATGCACATGTGGGGCTATAAGGTGTTATATGTAGTTAGTCTTCTGCTAAAATTTGTCTGTCTCTGTTCTATCTTCTGTTGCGTTAGTCAAGCTCAAGGAAGAGAGACATTTCCTAACAACAGTTTTCAGTTCTCTGGAGAGGCCCATGGCTGAAAATTACTCTGTTCAGGTACCTTGACACTGAAGTATTTGTACTTAAAGGGAAGAATAATAGCTGCAAGGTCTGTCTTCCTATTCTCAGCACAAGAAAGGATTCCTTTAGCAGTTTATTCTTTCTCTCTGTCTGATCAATGAACTCCCCTACATATTGTTTCTGGCCTTTACCCGTTAATCTTCTATCCAGTAAATCAGTTGAATTTTGAAGTTCTTTTTCTTTTGAACAAATCCTACGGGGTGGAATCAGAGCTTTGCTTTCTAATTCTGGAAATGAGTCAAATAGATAGGTTCCTCTAAGTTGTGGGACAGTTTTGGGACTGTGTCCATAGAACTTCTTTATTCTTGTGGGCATAGGGGATTTTTTATTGTGTCTGTGACATACTGCATAGCTCCACTTGATGCACAGGGCTGTTTGTTGCCCTCCTCATGCCTGCTACCTCATACCTGGGTTGACGTTCCAAGTAATTATATAATCTTCTCTCTGCCAAGATTGAAATTTGACACTTTGGACTTAATAAAGTGGTAACTCAGAAGCATATCTCTTGGTGAATTAAAAATTTAAATTCATTAGAGTCCAACTGTTTGATGAGATGGCAATGTTATACATAGATGTGGAACACACAGTACAGTATATGGTAGTATTCCTGCAAAGCATGGAAAGTGCCTTTGATTTCTCAGGTTCTATTACTACTACAGATTTCTGAACTGCCATGGAAGCTGGAAGAGCTCCTTCCCTCAGACTTACTCCAGGATCATGCTGGCAACTATTTGTGAGGCCTCAAAACTTCAGTGGTGAATGTTCAGCTCACTGACTGGGTTTCCCATACAGCCTGTACTTGATGTATTGACACAAATGAAGGGGTGTTTTGGAGACGTGAATGAGCAGCCAAGGTCAGATTGTGCTTAGACCTGCAATGTCACCAAGGATAAAAATGACCTGGGATTGTCTCACAAAGGCATTAAGAGGAAAAGCAAATCTCTTATTCTGCATAGCACGTGGGGTTTTTAAATTTCACCAGGATGCTGCTTGAATGGAAGCAACTCACAAAATAGGCAAAAGAGTCCCAAATGAATCTAACCTACTTAATGCAAGGCTGCAGTTTAGAAAAGTCAATTGGCTTCAGAAATTCACTGAGTCAAAAGATACAGTGACTTTGTGAGCAGGGCAGGAAAGTCAAACACATCAAGTCATGTCTCTTTATGCACTACCAGAAAAGTGTATGCTCAGCTTCCATCTCTCAAAGGTGACCACCCTGTGTACCAGTATTTTATATCTGAGTTGTGTGCTGGGACACCTCAGGAGATTGTGGCATGATTACCACTTAAAGGAATTCAGCAGGCAAGTGGTATATGGCTAAAAAATTCCACAAATGTGTAGAATCACTCCTCACTGAAGTTTGTATTTAGATAAATGGCCCTCTGGTTTTAAGTGAGTGGCTTGAGTTGGTCTCCTCCTGTTTCAGTGCTATCCCAGCTGTGGCAGCTGAACAGCAGTAGCACTCCCTCCTTATCAGAGGGAAGTAACAATGGCTCTGCTTTCAGACATCTTACCCAAGTGGGGTACACCTGTCTCCTCCATGGGATCTGATCAGTAAAACTAGCACCATGTTTGATAGCACTTGTACCAGCATCACCTGTCCAGGTGTGAAGCTGCCCTGTCCCAAGTGCTGCTGTACAGCTGGATCCCACCCATTGTCATGAGGTAGTGAACTGGAACATGTGAAGCCACATGCAGTAGCCTTTGTTTTTGTTGGTGTCCTGTGATCTCCTCATTGACTGTTCCCACCTCGCCAAAGGCAAGATAGCCTGGGCAAAGGTTTTTTGAATATTCCCTGGAGGATTTCTTGTCTCCTGACTGTTTCAAATACTTCTCAGCTCTGCTTGCCTGCGTGCAACTGGAGAAAAAATAGTGTCTCTGCAAATTAATTCTCTCTTACATGTATTCTTCTAGAGTAATATATTTACAGTTACCTGAGCTGCTGCAATTGCAGGCTAACGTGAAGTCAATCACTCACTGCCACCTTTCATCATGCTATTTTATCAGTGAATTGCTTCAAATGCACTTATCTTGCAAATTGCACAGCAAGAATTCACTCTTCCTTAAGGGTCATTTTAAAAATAGTTTCCAAGAAGGCTTTTTCTTGTCCAAATCACTTCTGTTCCTTTTCAAATAAAGGAATATTGCTATAGTGGATGAACACACATGAAAATCCTGAATTTAGACATGCTTGTATTTCATGCTGTTTCAAGTTTGGATCCAAACTAGCTGGCTAGAGCTTCTTTTCCACCTTCCTTCACTCCCTTTAAGATTCATATGTTTTCCTGAGTCTTATTTATTGGCAGTGAGCAGAAGAAAAATGTACTCTCATGCGAGGGAGGGAACCTTTTAGTGAGTCATTCATATTGGAAATAATCCAATTATAAGAATTCTTTGAAAAAATAGTGGATTCTGAGCTACCTTTTTGCACAGCCATGAATAACTTTGAAGAAATAGTGAAATTTATGTCAATCATAAATCTGTTACATTCTGCAACTGATGCTGAATGGCAGATGTAATTTATTTAAGCATAAATCAGGTTTGTCCTCTTCTTACCCTTTGCTTGCTCTATCTCAAAATCACTAAATTTGATGTTTCTGGCCAAGGTGGCTGATCTGCATTCATACACTGTCTGTTCCTGAAATCCCTGTGACACAGGTTTGGTAGAATGGGGCTTTTGTAGCTACAGCAACCACAGGGTCTCTTGAAAGAGTGTACTTCACAGAGAAACTGTTCTTTAGGTGCCTTTTAGGCCTGTGATACGAAATTCAGTGATTAAAAGAAATAAGGAGCTTCTGTGTTTTGTCATTTGATCACAGCTACGCTTGCTTCCTGCCAACTTGTCAAAGCTTAGTGACAGCAGAAGGATCCTGCCAGTCTTGCTGCCAGTTCCTCTAATAGCAGCTCTAGATAAATCCTTCCTTATGTTTTCTCCCAAATGGACCTGAAGCAGAACCCCAGATTTGAACAACTCCAAAGGCAATAAGAGAGGAGCGTTAGCACAAATCACAATTGAGTTCTGCTTGATCTTGGGTTAGAAATGTAGAGTGAGCCATTAGGAGACTTTGGGATGTCCACAACCCAGAGCCAGGTCTGGCACAGTTTGCCTGAACTGTCACAAGGCACTGGGTGACTGACTTGCCAAGACTTTGCTCATCTGATGAGCTCCAGAAAAGATGTATTCTCAGAGCATTGTGAATATGAAATAAATTCCATTAGGACAAACTTGCTTTTATGTTAGAAAACACTTTTAGAGGGGTTGAAACAAGCACTTTTAACCTCGTATTTTTTTAAAGGGCTGAGAGCCATGCATCATCATCAGATGAATCATGAGCAGCAGTTCATTAGGCATCAGTGTCTTGATTACTTTTGCTTTGGTGAGTGTTGCTGCTTTGCACTTTGATATACCAATAGGCTGTATTTGCAATGGCAATTGCTTTTAGCTTCATTATTATTAACATTATTGCTACTGTTAATTGCAGTTTGGTGGCTCTCTGAAGAGGCCCCATCCAGAGAATTAGAAAGGCACTACCTGGGAGCTGAAACCTAAGGAATGGTACTGCTCATCCATCATATCATGGAAGTACAGTGTCACAAGTTACAGCTCAGAAGCACAGCCTTGACAAGGCTGATGAAGGTTGTTCTGTCCATAGGATGTCCATAGGGTAGACAGTGCTGCCACTATTTGAGAAGCAACTGTGATTTGCAGGGGCAGAGGTGCAATGTCTTTAGTTCTGGTGTCCTGGAGTAGGAAAAATGTGGGCAGATTTACTCTTGTTGAGCTTCCAGATAGCAGAGCTGAGCTGTGTAACAGTTGTTTTCATCATATCTCATTGTAATTGAAGAAATCGCCTTGGAAGAGAGGCTCTATTCTATGCCTGTGGGATATCATGCGTACAGCTGTTTTTGTATAGCAAAGAAGTATATACAAAGAGGCTCAGCAGCACAAAACAATGTCTACTGAAAGCCACATATCAAATGGCACCACAGCTGACTACCCAGCATTGTCTCCTGCAGCCAAGCTCAATGGTGTATTTTGATAGTACTAGCCCTGCACATTGTAATTACTTCTTTCTGGAAGAAAAATTCTTAAGTTTATCACTGAAATCCATTATTAGAAAACATGAAAATAATTGTTCAAGATCCTTATTTCCACCTAATGTTTTCATCCTGGGAGACCCTTGTACCCTAATTTGGTACAATTTTTTTCGACTATTTTTATTTTATTTATTTTAACTTTCAATTCCATTTAAGCCATCTCTATTTTTATCTTCTAGCCTGTTTTTAGTTTTATAATTTAAGTGTGAGTATTGTGGCTGATGGCATATGGAAATCCTGATGAACTGTTTCTCCTGGGATTTTTAGCTTTAACTTATTTGTTTTGTTCCACTAGCAGCCCATTCCTCAGATGTGCTCCACAAATGTCATCAGACATTCCCTTGTTCCAGTTTATGACATTCTGGAGATAATTTTACCTGATGAAGTCCGAGTCATCATTTCAACTACATTGTGTTTAGTACACGCTGTCTTCTCCCAACCCAACCATTCTAGTCTTCTCAGCTCTTCCTGCATGCCATTAAATATTTTCATTGCTTGTCTTCAATTGCTATACTTTCTGCTGCAGTGTCTGCAATAGCAGAACTGGTCAAGAACAGAGTGTTTCAGTTCATGCAATGGAATGTAAATAAATATTTGCTTTTTTTTTTTTTGACTTCCTCAAGGTGCTAGGCAAAGCAACTACAGTAATGATGTACTTGCAACTGAAACTGGAAACATGGCTAAGTAATTACCCAGCAGTATTCATTCGCTTGTGAAGCCCCCAGCCTTTGTTAGCACTGCACTTTGCACTTTGCCTGTTTTCAGCACTCCCTGTCTGTCCATTCAGCAGGATGTGAAAGACTTGGAGGTGTTGGTGGACGAGAAGTTCAACTCCACCCAGCAATGTGTCCTCACAGCCCAGAAAGCCAACCATGTCCTGGGCTACATCAAAAACAGCTTTGAAGGAGGTGATTCTGCTGCTCTACTTTGCTCCAGTAAGACCCCATCTGCAGCACTGCATACAGGTCTGGGCATTCAGCATGAATGTAGGGGGTAGAGGGGACCCTGCACAAGAAGTGGGTAAGGAGGTGAACTGATTTGGGAATTTCTTTTTGCTCAAGAGACCTTTTGTGGACGGGAGACTTAAATTTGAAAGAGTGTGGAAGAACAGCAACATTCTGTCTTTCCCTTGGGCTGTTTTTTGCCAGGACAGACAAAACAGGCAAACCCTTATCAAGGAAGGTGCTTGCAAGTTACATCAAAGCATTCTTACCCACAGATGAGGAAAGAGAACAGGAGAAAATAAAGGGAAGAAACTGCAAAAAACAGCCCAGAGGGAAGTATATGCATGCCCTTGGCCTTTGATATGTTTGACAAGGAGCCCTGCTTGGTGTGTGTTTTGGGATTTGTATAATGCTTCTGAAATGAACTTCCTTTAATGCTTGAAAGGTAAGGGCTTGTCTGTCTGGTTACCTGGTATGGGAGCATGCAATAAGAAAGATGTGGATCTGTTGGAACAAGTCCAGAAGAGGGCCATAATGATGATCAGAGGGCCGGAGCATCTCTACTACAAATACAGTCTGAGAGAGTTGAGGCTCTTCAGCCTGGAGAAGAGAAGTTTCCTGGGAGACATTATAGCAACTTCCAGTACCTAAATGGGCTACTAAAGAGCTGGAGAGAGACTTTTCACGAGGGCATGTAGTTACAGGTGTAATGTCTTAGTGAGAGAGTTTATAGATGTTAGATTAGATATTAGGAAAAAATTCTTTACTGTGAAGGTGATGAGCCAGTGGCACAGGTTGCGTGGAGAAGTTGTGGTTGTCCCATCCCTGTAAGTGTTCAAGGCCAGGTTTGTTGAGGTCCTGAGCAACCTGTTTTAGTGAAAGGTATTCCTGCTTATGGCAGAGGGGGCTGGAACTAGATGAACTTTAAGGTTCCTTCTGTCCCTGAGCTTGTCCCCCACATCTGGAGGGAGTCCTTGTGCTCTCCCCTTTCTGCTGTATGAGCAGTTTGCTGACAGCCATCACCCTCTACTGGGTGAAGGAGTCTCATTTCATCCACAGTGTCACACCTACAAACCATATGATCTTTTCGTACAGAAGGCTGAAGGTGGCCCATAACTACTTGACAGCACCTCCCAGGTTCTCACGTCATGGCCATTGCCATGACATTCATCTCTAGTTTCATGCAATTATTCTATTAGACCCTCCTTTTTCCTTGTAATGACACTATAACATCAAGTCACTTTATCCTTTTGCACAGGAGAAGATTCAGACTGTTTCAAAAACAAACAATTTATAGCTGTGGGCAGGTGCTCACAGCATGTAATTTACAATTCGTTAACACCACTAGCATTTTACTGGGAGGTTATTTCACCTTCCATAGCTACTGCCTCTCTGACAATAATTATTAAAAAAAAGCTTGGTTAGAACAGTATAATTTCCTTGCCAGAACAGAGAGATTTTGTATTTGAGGTTAATAAAATGTAACATTTCATTCCAGAGATCACAGCTTGTGTCTCATGCTGTAACACTCTTTGCTTAGAAACATTTTCCTCTGGGCTGGAAAATGGCTAGGTGAAAGCATTAACACAAAAACACTACTTTAGAGCTGTCCATGTCTATATTCACTTTCATGCAGAGCCAAAAAGGGGACTTAGCAAGACTTAGCGAGCTGCAAATCTTGAAGAATTACAATAAGCTAATACAACTGGACAGAAAATGCCAGAAAAATGTATCTGCTTTTCAAAAAGTGGCAAAAAAAAAAAAAAGAAGATTTTTTTGACTCTTAGAAAACTTGTTTCTAGTACAGAGAGATAATGATTTCACTATGGAAGGAGATGCTTTGTGGTATTTCCTCTGCTGTGAGCTTTAAACCATTAAGTGAAGGAGTCAGTTTGTTGTCTGAGTCCTTACCCAAAAGACAAGGTGCTCCTTGACTGCAGATCAGATGACTGTCAGATGAACATAGAAAATATGGACACACAAAAATCTCCTGCCCTATTTGGAGAATGAGACATAGCAGTAAAATCAGGCTTTTCTCCCAGTAGGAAGGAAAATAAGGGTGAATGTGAGCAATGGAGGCAAGGGCAAACAGTTAAGATTGGAGATGGATATGGAAGAGATAGCTACCCCTTTTTGAGATTATTTGTGGCTTTTAAAATGTGTAAGGAAGCTTAATTTAGAAAACTGAAATACAATGGAAGGAACCAAGATGTAGGATGAAAAGCCCCATAAGAATGCTCCAGGTAAATCAGTGCATGTGAAAATGATAATCAGTCCTTATGTACTGGCAATAGAATCAAGCCATGGTTGTCTGACTGTGGAGATGGTTCTGCCCTGGAGGGACTATTGCCAGGACACAGAGCAGAACTGGCTGGAAAAGGCAGGCTGCAGCCTGCTGCTAAACTCATGTCAGGAAGGTGAAGGGTAGATGATGGGAAGAGCATGGGAATGGCCTCCATGACCAGTGAAATAGGAGATTTCAGCAGGTGGATTTTTAACAGCTATTTTGGGAACCTGCTGGGATTTTTAATGGCTAGTGTGATGAATCTGCTTGGTTAATAAGCATTGTCCAACACAGACTGATCCCTACTGTCCCAGATCTGCTCTCAGTAGCCCCATCTCCCAGGCCAAGTGGTGTTTTACGATGAAAAAGGCTCTACTTGTGTTTAGAAGGCAAGTAATAACTTAAATACCATTTATGTCCCTTGTGATCTTTTGTGAATCAGGCTCATAATATCCCGATTTACACTTCATATGGTTTCACATTAAAAGTAGAAAGTAATTTCTCTTTTCTGCTTTTACTGACAGTATTTCTGCTAAACCCAGTGTGGTGATTTTACCACTAGGGGGTGTAACAATGACAAAAGGCTGAACAGAGATGCAACAGCAAAAACAGGTTTATTTTCTATGAGTCTCTATAGAACCATAGAATCCCACTAAACAGATACAACAAATAACCACTTGACAATGTCACACAAAAACAAAACAAACAAAATGACAGACTGCTCCTCCAAGCAGTCTGGTGGGCTGAGGAGCAGAGGGAAGGAAGGGAAAGCCGCCTTGAAGATGGTATCTCCCAGTCTCGGAATCCCTGAAAGACAAAACAGTGAGAAGCACCCTCTCCCTGGGAACCCAAGGGGAAAAAATACCACACTGTTGCAGCTGGGTGGTGTTCTGGTGCCACTGTTGGAGCTCCAGTGCTGCTCGGGATGATGGGATCTGGGAAGGATGAGGAGGAGCGGCAGTCAATGTTATCTGGACCACAAGGAGCCAGACAAAGGGGAACAGACTTCTGGGTTTCATGGCTTTTATGGGCTCTTGATATCGCGTGAAGTCAGAGTCCTCTTCCTGGCCAGACTGTCGTCTTATTGGCCAGTGGCATTGGGCGCCATCCCTTTCAGAGATTTCAGCACTCTGAGCAAAATGGTGCTTCCCACCAAAACACCATGTGCTCCAGACCTGGGGCCTGGTGGCCGCCACCATCACCACCCATGGAGGCACTCCTGGGGCCAGCGGCACCACCCACAGGGCCCCTGCTGCCCACAGGGATCCACCGTGGGCAATGGGGGGCCCACAGGGCTGCCACCACCCCTGGCAGGGGCAGCTGCACCACCGCTTCCACCTGGAGATGGGGTGGCAAGCGGGGGTTCCTGCCAGCTGTTCCTGCAGCTGCAGAGACCTGCCATAGGTGGTGGGGCTGCGGGGAGGAAGGGGGAGGGGGGCTGCCCGTGGGGTTAGCCACCGCTGCACGCTTCCTGGCAGCACGGAGAGGGGCCACGGGGCTGTGGCCACCCTTGGCAAGGGTGGGGCTCTTGCCAGCCGCCTGCTGGGAGAAACCGCTGCTGCCAGCATCGCTGGGGGGCT
>VXBA01004396.1:0-68640 GCA_013399895.1 Serilophus lunatus | reverse complement strand
TGGGTTTCATGGCTTTTATGGGCTCTTGATATCGCGTGAAGTCAGAGTCCTCTTCCTGGCCAGACTGTCGTCTTATTGGCCAGTGGCATTGGGCGCCATCCCTTTCAGAGATTTCAGCACTCTGAGCAAAATGGTGCTTCCCACCAAAACACCATGTGCTCCAGACCTGGGGCCTGGTGGCCGCCACCATCACCACCCATGGAGGCACTCCTGGGGCCAGCGGCACCACCCACAGGGCCCCTGCTGCCCACAGGGATCCACCGTGGGCAATGGGGGGCCCACAGGGCTGCCACCACCCCTGGCAGGGGCAGCTGCACCNNNCTGCCAGCATCGCTGGGGGGCTGGTTGCCCCGCTTCGCTTCACTGTGGGGGAAAACAGTTCCGTGCCCGCCACGCCTTGGTCCCCGGAGCTGGGATCAGCTGACCCAGCTCTGTTCTCCACTCCCAGGAAAACAAAATAAAGAGGTTTTAACAGGCAAACAAACAGACATTTCTCCTCCCCTCAGAAAACAGAAAAACTTCAACTTTAACCCACTACACCCAGCTTTGCAAACCTCACCTGTTTAGGCAGCTGGATTTCTGTATGGCACTTGAAAGCCATGTAGCTCAAAGTGTGTCTCTTGCACAACATTGGTGTATTATCTCATGGAATATTTTGGAAGGAAGGAAGGGAGGGAGGGAGGGAGGGCGGGCAATGGACTCTGTGGAGTCACTGATAAAGAAAAGCTTTTCACTGTTGTCATATCATGTATGAATGAAGGCATCTCAGCATTTCTCACCTAAAGTGAAAAATCCTTGAATTGGGCACTGTGTTTATACTTTGGATCATAATGTAGCCTTGTACAATCATACTACGAGAGACCCAAGGTCAGATCTTGGTATTTGCAGGCAGCAATACTACTTTCTCTTTTCATAAAGCTGCAGAAGCTGACTAAGGGCATCCATGCAGGTAATCCCCTTTGTTGTGCCCCTTATCTCCAGGTACAGTCAGAGGGCTGGATTAATGCTGAATACATTGAAAAGTGCAGTAAGAACTGTCAGATAGACCCAGCCACATGACTGTCACTCTGGGCACAAAAGTATATGTGAGCGATTGACAGGACAACCTTGTTTCTGCACAGGAGTTTTGATACTTGTGGGGTTTAGAGTGATGGGGGCCCTGTGGTGCTCAGGTGTGATAATCCTCAGGTCAATGTAGATCTCCAAGAGACATCTGAGTGCACTGGAAAGACCTGGCTGTGACATGAGCTGTTGTGATCTTTCATGGCTCAGAGCAGTGGAAGGTCACAAATACTGTAATACAGAGTTCAAGACTCCAACCTTTTTTGACATGCAGGCTGATGCTGCACTAAGACCCAAGGCAGGAGCAACCACTTGTCTGCATTTGATTTACACCAATCTCTGAGTGACTTTTTTTTTCTCATGTTCTATTTTGCCAGCAGCTCATTTTACTGTGTCATGTTAAATATTTCCTAATCAGGCTGACCAAGTTTTCTTTCTTATGCTCTTGCATTTTGGCAATGACGTCAGGCTATAATTCTTGCTTTGCCACTGGTCTGTGTGCCCACATCTTCATCATCTTCAGTTGTGTCCAAGAACTGAGCCCTATAAGTGAATTTGGGATGATCTCCCTGAGCCAGTAAGTAAGAACTCAGATTGTGGGATGGGCGACACAGGAAGCAGGAGCCTCAGAGTCATAGCTCAGGGAAGGAGGAAGTCAGCTGCAAGGCTGAATACCTTGTGCATACTATAGATTGGCCCATGGGAAAAGTCATCTTTGTTCCCTGCAGCTTGAAACTGGTGAGGTGATGCCACATTCATCCCTCTCCAGTCCCATGTAGGAATTGCTGTCTGGAAGATAGTTGCATTGACAAGCAGCGTGGCCAGCGTGGGGTGTCCCGGAGCACAGGGTCTGTGCAGCAGGTGCTTGTGAAACCACCAGTCATATGAAACTCTGTGAAAGACCAGCAACTCAAAGAGAGGCTCACTTGCCCTCCATTACTGTTTCTCAGCAGAACTTTGGGTTAGTTCCAACAGAAGTGCCTAGCAAAGTCAGGTATCCTCCTCCTCCACCTCTCTCCTGGAATGAGTGGGGTAATAAGGCTGTATTCAGACTTGCAAGTTGGGGCAGGAGGAGCCTGGGTGCCAGGAAATTGGCCTATGGCTGAGGCGCAAGAGATGCAGATGAGCTAGGAATTTGCCCCTGCAGGCTCTCAGTGCCATGAGGCCCTCCCTGATGGGCTTTCACAATCTGCCCTTGCAGAAAGGGTGCTCATTATTGGCGTTCCTGACCAGGAGGATGTCACAGTGCTCCTACTTCATAGTTTTCCTAGTAAGAGTTGACATTGTCTTCATGAGGGCAGAAATTAAGCTTGGCCAAGAAAAGCTGCATGAGTCTTCATTGCTGAAGACTCCTTGAGGGATCTCCTGCTCAAGGCAGGAGACTTCTTCACTTTCTCATACCACTGCTCTCGATCGCCTTGGATTTCTCTTTCAGTTCTTGCTTACATAACCTGTCAAACGTGCAGTGCCCTTTCATACATGGCTGTTGCCAGTGGTCTGCATGGGCTGGATTCTGCACATCCTCTATTCAGTCCATACACAAAAGTACACAAGTGCCCCAGAGATGACAAAAAAATGGGTCTGCAGTGGTGGCACCGTCCTCTCTGTCAGAGGGCTGAGTGTTGTGCAACTCTAAGGAGATATTTTTTGGGGGCTGTGAGGTGAGGATGTGGGCTACAGGCTGTGACCTGGCACTGTTAATCTGTGTTGAGGGGCTCAGCAGGGATTGGCCATTGATGATAGTTCCCTTGGTGGCCCAGCTGAAGCTCATGAAGGAAATGCTCCAAGATGGACCCAAGAGCCAAATGGTGAAAACCGACAGGGAATTCGAGCTTGAAGTCTTTGCCATGAGAGTGGCATCAACACGACTTCAGATGTAGACTCTGTCTCTCCAGGTACTGAGTGTAGCGTGTGAGGCACTCCTGAGTGCTGGATTGTAGAAATAATCTTTTCTTCACGCTGTTTTGGTTTTTGCTTTTTAGCCTTTGGGAAAAAAAAATGCCTCTGTTAGGTTGCATAAATGAGTGTGTGTGTATGCAGATGGATATGATGCACTGTGAAAGCTTAATCAGGAAGAACGGAGAGCTTTGCTTTCTATTTTTGATGGACAGAAGTGTTATGAGTTGTTGAATAGTTCCAGGGCTGTCAGCATTAGGGTGGGACTACCAAGGAAGACATTGGATGAGAATGTAGCTAGGAGTTATGAGTCCTGCACAGGATCAAAATGAAATCAGGCATCTTAAAACTGTTGTCCCACCTGCCAGCAGTTATTGACTATCTCTGTTCTTTATCATGAAGTGATGGATGTTGGGAGTTCACTGCTGTGTCCGTATTCCTGTCAATATCCTTGAATTTCCTCTTTCTGGCAGAAAAATTGTTCTGTTCTGGATTACAGGAGGGGGTTGGCTCCACCACCCAAAACCCTCTGCAGGCTCTGAGCTCCGGTAAAAGAGTGGGCAGTGGGGGCGGTAGAAGCAAAGGCTTATTTTTGTGAAATACCAATCTAAGTGGTGTATTTCAGACGGATTTGCTCTGCCAAATGCAAACTTTAATGTACAGCCCCCACCTCACAAAATGGTATTTGTATTTTTTTTTTCTTTAAAATTACCATAGTCTCCATCTGGTAGCATCCTGCAGGACTGAGCTGAATTTGTGAGGATATCGCGATCAGGACACAGAGTACAGCCGCTTTCTTCTTGCACCTCCTGTTTTGGGTTTTGTTTTCTGTTTGTGAAGTAGAAATAAATGAATTCATGCCATCTGCCCCCACTTCCAAATGAAACACATCTGTGCTGGAAAACAACAGAGGGATGCATGGATCTGGTGTGGTTTCCAGCACAGACAGAGCAGTGTCAGCATGCTGCATCCCTGCGCATCCTGAGGAGAGCAGCCAGGGTGCTCTACACTTCCAAAGATGTGCCAAATGATGAATGTGGGAGCCAAATTCCAGGCACAAAGTTTGGAAAAACCTTACAGGAATTTTGGCACTCATCTTCTAGCCTCGCCTGGATATAAACAGTAATTTTTGTCAGAAATCTGCCTACAGATTCCCCCTCTTCATTTTCTCTCCTGACTGCACCTCCAGATGAGAGCTTTAGTGCTTCACAGTATTACAGGTTGTTTTTATGCCAGTAAGAGGCCTCTGTAACATATAGTGCATATATAAATAAAATACGTATTTTTGTAAGGTTATAAAATTCAATGGGTCATACCTCTTTTCCTGTATAACACTCTTCTTCCTGAAAAATCAAGTGTGATTTCCTTTGAGAAGGTCTTCAGCCCCAGCAATAAAAAAGGAGACCAGACTGCTGAACATCTGCACGACCAAGTCTCTTTTCAAGGCTTCCCAAAAGACCAGCACTACAGTTATTTTCTGAGTTTTGCATAAGAAAAAAGGAGAGCAAATGCCACTGTGCAGTTTAAAATATGGCACTGCAGCATTTCCTCTCCGTATCTGTCTTTCCTGCTCCCTGATGCACTCAGTGTGTTTATTCTCCTGTGATGATTTTCACATGACCTCTTTGGCAGCCACAGGAGAAGTTCTCACAGCTCAGACTGTGTTGGTACTTAAGCCCCTTGAAACATCAGTCACTGCATCTGACTTATTGAGGCACATTGGACAGAATGGGGAGAAGCTATTTGCTAAAAATAGGTTTGTGCAAGTGATTCTAATTTATATTTGAGATGTCAGTGCCTGCGAACCCTCCCCACTGCAAGGTCATAGCGTGGTCTCTAGACTGAAAGCCAGGCTAAGACTCAGAAATGCCATATCCCTTTATTTTGGAAGAGCATCCCGGTGGATGGAAAAAAAAAAGGAGATAATCTGGTCTTAGGGGGGATGAAATATGTGAGTGTTGTGGCCCCATGGTTTTGTCAGACACTGTGTGCCATCTTTAGTGCTAAGCCAGGTGCATTATAGGAACAGGGAGACAGTATAGCATGAAAAGAGAAGAGCAGTTCATGGGTTAGTGACTGGTGAGCTTAGCACAGAATCCAGCTTGTATATGGTCAGAGCTTAGGGCTGCTCTCCAGCTCACTTTCTTGTAGGCAAGTTGGGAAGGAAATTTTTCTCTGCTTCTCAGGTGCGTTGTGAGATGCCCAAAGACTGCAGAAAATGTGCTGTGCAAGATGGATCAATGTGTTGTTTGGCAGCTTAATGCAGAAGGAAATAATGATCAGTATTGTCTTTACTTTTTGCATCTTAGAGTCCTTTAGAGGATATGAAGACAGATTTATACAAGCAACATCCATAAACCTAATAAAGATATGATTTTAGCAGGAATGAACTCATTGAACAGAAGAATAAAAGAGCACATTGATTTCAATCGAATCCTTATTAACTCAAATTAAAAAGTCATAACCCACTGCTTAGCAAAAAATGAGAACACTAAATTGTTTTTAAATAGCATTAATGTAAACCACTGCACTTCTTGTGAGGGATATAAACTTAAAGATCAGGGTTTTCAGAGAAGTAGATCTATAAGAAAGCTTTTTTTAGCAGTATCTCTGAAAATTGGTTAATAATTGACCTCTTCTCGCAGAAAAGCACATCTGGAAATGACCTTTGGAGCTGCTCTGGTTCTATTGCCAACAAACAAATATGGAAAGGTGATGGCCATGCATCTCTAAATTACTGTCATGTTTTGTGGCTTTGTGGACCATTTAACGGTAAAGAAACACTTCCTCAGAATGTAGACTATTCAAGTGGATACACACTCAAGGGAAAATATTTGTTTTAAAGCCAAAGAGAGTTTCAGATTTTTAACCAAGAGCTATTTGTTCACTCACTCTTTTACTTTTTTTTTATATAATCCCCTTGCTATTAACAGAATTATTTGTGCATGGACTGTGCATAATTTGGAATTTGAGAAACTACTTATCAATGCTGTGAAAATTGAAGTCATGCTTTGTAAGAATACTTACAGCTAGAAAATGGGCATGAAGAAAACAAAATCTATTGAAAAGCAAAGCATTTGGATGCAACCTATCTATCCTGCAAGATGTCTTGGTCTTTATTCAAAAAGCATGTAGATGTGGTGCTTAGAAACATGGTACGTCTGTCAGTGCTGGGTTAGTGGCTGGGCTCAATGATCCTAGTGGTCTTTTCCAATCTCAATGATCCTATGATTCTATGACCCTATTCAACACTTATTGTTACATTATTGTATGGTGGGGCGGGGGGAAGAGGCTTACAATTTCAAGACAGTTCATCAGCTGTGACCAGTTTCTAGGCTTGGTCTAGAATAGAGACGAAGATTTTGAGAAGCTTGAGGATGTTAAGAGATGGAACAATGACTGTGAGTTGTAGGATCCCAGAAAGAAATTCACCTGCTTATTCTTTTCCAAATAGTTTTTCCTAGGGATAAAAAAACTGACTCCAAATGAAACACCATGGCTTTGCTTTGATTATTTATCACTCTATTATTTCGTGTTCTAGTTGGCTTGAGAGATTCATGTGTGTCAGTTACAGTCAGGAATGTGTTCTAAGATGTATCCCTTCTACTTTAGGGACAACAGGAGCATCATTGTTGAATATCCTGACTTGGAAAGGACGCACAAGCATCATCATAGTCCAACTCTTGACACTGTACAGGACAACACCAAAAGTCACACCATGTGCTTGAGAGCATTGATCTTGAACTCTGTCAGGCTTGGTGTGGTGACCACTTCCCTGGGGAGCCTCTTCAGCCAGTCTTTCTCATATATTTTTTAGGCTAATCCCTCCAATGGAGGAGGAAAAGGGATGGAATGTAAAAGGGGTGTATGGCTCCAGGGATACTGGTGGCCATCCATCAGTAGTACCCAGTTCTGACCTATAGGTCAGACCTTTTAGGGTCCAGAATCTTTGCAGAGATACACCCTACAGATGTATTTTCTCTAGATGGACAAGACGCTGCACTTCTCCATGCTGGTGGTTTGAAAGTAACACTGTTGTAATCTGCTCTCTGTGCCCACTAAATATCAGTCGAAACACATACAGAACCTAGTGTCCCCTATTGCAAAGGTGCAACAGAAGGAGTGCAGGCAGAGGCAAAGTCAGGTCACTGAAAGGGCTTTCACTCTCTGCATGCACACTTTTAAGAGACGAAAAGTCTGGGCAAAATAAGGCAGTGGGGAAAACGTTGTGGATACCCGCTATCGGAGTTTGGATGCAAACAGCTTAAGTTTTACAGGTGTAAACAAGACCAAGCTGCATTCAGTGCAGAAAATCTGCCTGTCATTCAAGGACTGTGTTTGTGACAATTAAGGTGGAAATGCGACTGAGATTATTCTGAATTTTACCATACTGCTCATAATTTGGGTTTGCATCAGGGATTTCAGAAAGACCATGCCAATGACCTTACCTGACCATATGGTATGTGCATATGCAAAAATGCACATTCCCTAGAGCATTCAGATAGAATTCAGAGGGGTGTGCCCCTGCACATATCCTACCCTGCAATGAGGAGGGCAGAGAAACACTGCCTGCTGTGACCTCCCACCTGGGCTGTGGCACTTCATGGCCCATGGGTTTTGGGGAAATGTGGGATGATGGGACCAGTGTAGCATCCATTTCCTGCACAACACTCTGTGGACATATGTTTGATTGAAGAGCAACACGGTAAAGATGCAAAGGGAGGGAAGGGCGTAATGGAGAGATGGGGAATGGTCCCTGTGAATGCATGGCACAAACTTTTAATCCTACCTGAATGAAACATGAGGCTTGATAGTGGTAATTGTAGCTAGAAACAGCATTCTTTATCCTCATGTGACACCACTGGAATAATTTTCCTTTGCTGATTTGATGCCTTGCTTTAGTCAGATTCTCTCTTGGGTAGCTATGGCTTCTTGTAACCTCTCTGCTAGAGGAATTGACAGAAGTGCCTTTTGCTGTTCATGCTTGATCTACTTTTAAATGATTTTCTGAAGTCTGGGAGCAAAATTATGCTATGTTCAGAGCTACTTACAAAATGTCCAGGTGTCAAGGGATTTAAGGATTTGAAAATATATGGGCTACCTTGAAGGTAATCCTTTGAATATTAAAAGCAGAAAACCTGCCAGGCCACTTTGCATGACATACTATATAATCTGTGAAGCACTTCCAAGGTGCCTGTTACCATGGCACCCCTTGGAAAAGTGTAGCAATATTAGCGGAAAAAACGTGAATTTGAGTTAAAGCAAGAATTGCAGCTCTGGGCTCAGGTACACAATCACTGTACCTCAGCCGCTGGATACTGAAGTGTACATGGTTGAGGTTATTTTCTTACTCCATCACAAATGCATGTTAAGATCTGTCATCTTAAACAGCTTGCACTGAGACTTTAATCTAAACTTGCCTCATGAATAAACCCCAGCACAGTTGTGCTGCTTGACTGAGGGGACAGTGGTCCTCCAAACCTTGGTGACCTGGCTGTGTCTCTGCAGTTGATCTGAATTTGCGCTGGAGCTCCCTTTGTGGTTTGGGTCACTCCTAAGAGCTGAGATTCAGCTGCCTGACTGTAAGTGTCTGCTTCTGTGCTGACCCCCTTCCATTTATGAAGAATGGAGAGAAATAAGCTCCTCTGGATACAGTATATCTCATTCTAAAATAAATCTCTAAAATGGGCCAACTGCAATATATTCTAAACCTCAATTTGCCTCTATTAGTTATAAAAGAAGCCTTGAATCATTAGCTTTGTTAGGGTAGGGTACATTTCCATGGCTCAGTTAAACAGATGGAAGCTTTTAGTGTAAATTGAGATGCTCTAGGGATTGCAGACATCTGCGTGGGGTTGACAGGCGTGATATGAGGCCATGAGTCCTTAAGGATATGCCCTTTAAGAGTGGCAGCTGGAGACCAGGTTGCACAAATGGCACAAAATACTAATGCTGGAAACTGAATAGGGCCCTTCTAGCGGAGTGCAACACCAGCCTAAGACACTTCTGTGTCTTCAGGTAAGTACCTGTGAACTTGGTCTCTAAGCACCTAAGGTGAATCATTACTGTCCAGCTCTGGGATCCCCAACATAAGAAGGACATGGACCTGTGGAGTGTGTCCAGAGGAGGGTCACAAAGGGGATGAAAGAGCTGGAGCAACTCTCCTTTGAAGATAGGCTGAGGTAGAATGGGATTATTCATCCTGGAAAAGAGAAGCCTCCGAGGCAACCTTGGAGGAGTCTTCCAGTGCCTAAAGGCGGCTACAAGAGAGCTGAAGAGGGACTTTTGGCAAGAGCATGTAGTGATGGGGTAACTGCTTCAAACTGGTTGAGGGTAAAGTAGATATTAGGAAGAAATCCTTCACTTTGAGGGTGGTGAGGCCCTGGAACAAGTTTCCTAGAGAAATTGTGTATGTTCCATTTCTACAAGTATTCAAGGCCAGGTCAAAAAGCATTTTGAGCAACCTGGTCTAGTGGAAAGTTCCTGCCGAGGCAGGGGGTTTGGAATTAAGTGATCTTTAAGGTCCCTTCCAACCCAACCCATTCTATGATTCTATAATAAGAGCTCAGCACAGCTGCTCATATACAGATATGCAGTACCATCTGAGATGTCCCACTGGTTCCCACCTGGTCTCCAGCTGCTGTTCCAAAAATGTGTAAATGCTGGATTGTATTACTGCATGTGTCAGACACCCTACAATGTATCAAGTAACAGAGGACATCCTGATGAATTGAACCTAATTAACACAGTCAGTGGATCCTAGACAGGAATTAGTGCACCTCAAAGCAGATACTTGGTATCTGATCAGCTGAATCACTCCATTGACTGTGTGGAATCACTGTTGATTGTCAGAGAATTTAAAGATCTCCATTTAGTTGCCCACTCATAGATACCTATGGTCTCTGAGGAACTCTAGGGTATCTGAGACATTTGCACGGAGCTGGATAATATGACACAGAGCGCATGGAAGAGCTGTGCCCTTCTGAACCAGCAGCTGAAATAGCCAGCAGGTAAGATACCATAAGGTGTCTCAAATGACTCTAGACACCTATCTGTGAGCAACTGCAAACGTATAGTTACCTAAATGGAGATGGCTGAGTGTCTAATTAAATCCTTCTCTTAAAGGCAGATGCAACAAATCTCATTCTTAATTCTGCTGGGCTTCCTTTATATTATGCTCAGCCTAATGGAGAACTTGTTCCTTACTGAGACCTGTCAGCCTCATCATATCAATGACAAGAGAAAAATAATACCATAGTGGAGGCAGTCTTCTTTGACGATATCTGCTAAATACTATGCCATGCTTTTCAGTGTGGAGGATGCCTTTCGAGGGCCTAAGCCTGTTGGGGCTCCTCCGCCACCATTAAGAAAGACTCAATTGACTTCTGATCTCAAAGTAGTTACGCTCTGAGATGTGCAATAGTTTTATTTGAGCAATGAGTGGACATAGATTATTTTGGTATAGGAATTTTCAGATACCCGGTTGTTTGTACAGTTCAAAAAAAGCTAAAACACTTTGGATATGTGGAAAAACAGTGCTTCAACTTCTAGATCCTCAACTTCTTCACGTCCTTGACTTTCAACCCTGTGTATCTCCAGGGTTGCTGTAAAAATACTATTATTTCCACGGAATGAGATTCATCTTAGCTGAATTCTGCTGTCTAAAACCCATCCAGAGCCTATTCAAATTCCCTTACAATTATTGTAGCTGGAAAACAATGATCATCCTGCTCTAAACTCTAGTTACTCCTATGTGGAATGAAAACCAAAACATTTACTATTGTCTCTGAGGTTTGTTCTGAGGCTTAAGCCAATAAAATTTGTAAAAATAAATACAACCAATATATTGTTATGAAGGTTCATGAGGGATATTGTAAAGACTCAGTTCTTGCAAACTCATGTTTTTTGAGATGGCTAGTGACACAAGTTTTGCCAAAATATGCAAAAGACAACACTATTGTGTCTGTCAGAGATGGAAGCAATACATCGAATATCTGATTGGATGGGGGTAGAGCTCACTGTCTATGCAATTATCTCCTTTGACCTTTTGTGGTTATTGCCTAGTTTTGATTTGTTGGTAATCTGCCAACTTTCTCCCTCCTCTCAGACTTAGTCTACTTCTTCACCTTCCAAAGAAAAGGATTTGATCATGGTTTGGATACTGAGGAAGGAAGCAGCTGCTGCAATCTCCCCTCTGCCACGTTTGCTTTGTAATACTCTGCTCGCCTGTAGCATCTCATCCTATAGAGTAGTAATTGGGGTAAAAAATCTACACCTGGCTATAATGTACATTTACCTGCAACAGCTTGCTGTAGTGAAATAGTTTATTAATGAGTTGTGTTTGAATATTTGTAACAATTTGATTTGATTTTTTTTTGACATTTTAGCTCCTGCATCATGTGTCCCAACTTCCTTTAGGCAATTCAGGTTCAGCTCAATCTTGTATAGCCCAGATTGTTCAGAGGCAAAAGCATGGTGATAGTGTGTACAAAAATCTTTGTGTTCCCAGGGAAAGTTAAGGACAGATTCCAACTCTGCTGCACAAGCTTCTGAGACAGAATTTCAGATTTTGTTCAAATTTGGTATAAGTGCATTTTAGGACACATAAAAACAGAGGGATTATAAATCATTATATATCAGTGGGGACTATCTGTTGGATATGTTGGACATCTAGAGGATGGAAACAGTTGTTAAACATTGAGTGAACTGATCAGGGAGGTGATGGAATCAGAAAGCAACTGGATGTGGCCTTTAGTTCTGTGTTCTAGTTGATAAGTTGGTGATTAATGAAAAGTTGGACTCTGATCTCAGAGGTCTTTTCCAACTTAAGTGATTCTGTGATCTGATGGCACACACACTCACAACCTGTGGAATTGGGAAAGAAACACTGAATGAAAAACTATTTTTATGCAGGAAGGAAAGACTGCAATATACAATAATTCCTCATGAATCACATAATTGACAGTTTGCAATCAAAATAAAAAATGTGCTATTTTGTTAACAATGTGTAGGAATTTTATTTCCATAATACAGCAACGTACCACAAATGTCATGGCAAAATGTGTCATTAGTAGACAAAGGAAACTTCCCTTGCTACCTGTCAGAATTTTTTTTGCCTCTGAATGACACAGGTCATTGCAATGTTTTGCTGTGTGCAGTCAGCAAGCATCTCCGCAATATTAGTTTACATGAGGTAAGATGAAGTTTTGCAATATCAGGGCAAAATGAGGGCCTCTCATGTAGGAAAAGGGCTGTCTTTCCTTGTAGGGCTGTCTTGTTTTCTTAATTTTTCTTACCTACCAGTATGAAAAAATACTTGCATGAGTTGACAGCAGTATATGTTGATAAATGGGAGAATACGTTTGGCATCCTTTACTAATTCATCAAACCTAGCAGTAGATGATGCTTCTAAATACTGGAAAATATTCTTAATGTGTCAGCTATGCAGTGATGAGTGGGAAGAGTTTTTTCCTAATTCCAGGACAAATTACCTGAAGGAAGAGATTTGACTGTTCTTCTCTCATCACTTGCTAAACATTACTGGTCAGAAGGAGTTTCCTAACCCTTTCAAAAATCTGTTTGTGGAAGTAACCGTAAAATATAGCTGGATCATTTCCCAGAATTGATTCCTGACCAGTATGAATTGAATCTTTTCTTTGTTAGAAGCTGATAAGCAGCTGGGTTTTCCAGGTTATCAAAGAGGAGAGTAGCATGCGACAATATTCTGAACCTGCTGTGTTCTCTGAAAGCCAGAGGCAACATATTTGACTAATTTCAGATGAACCAGTGGTAGGCTGTCTGCATCAATAATTTTGGTGTTGTCCATCCCATTACTAAATCCCCAATATGCTGTTAAAGGTCTTCTAATTATTTAGTTTCTTAATAAATATGATTTATTTATTAATCAGAAATGTTCTGTAGTAAAATTTTACCACAGCTGAGTTATTATTGTCACTAAGTTATACAACTCCATACATCTGTGGAACTGTATTCTTGGTAGAACAAACACTGGGGAATACCCTGACTCATCCTAAGGGCTCCTTGAAGTAAGCTAAGCTACCAATAATGGATTTCAACCTTATGTAGATGAATTTTTCATACATGACAGTAAAGCAAAGAGATGTTTTCATAAATAATTTTCATGGGTAATAGGTATAAATCTTCTCATTCTCTTAATTTACTATTTTGATTAATAATGAACACATGCACTTGTGGTTACAAAAAGACTTGTTTTCCTCAGATTTGTAGGAGGTTCAAAGCCCATCAGCGATTATGGAAGAGATGACTTCCTTTGGCCAAAACTGTTCAAGTGCACTATGAGTCCTTTGATGTACCAAATGGATGAAGGTCCTCAGGGGGCTCACTTCTTTCTCTGAGATGATGTAGCGTTCAGATGGGAGGTTCCCACTTAGCTGATTAGGAGTATTTAGGTGCTTAATGGGTCCTGCATTTAACATCAGGGTGCCATTAGATTTTTATGTGCTTTACAAGTATAGGGGGCCCTGGGCAGCCATTAGTTTAAGTAGTGCTCTTGGATTTAACCAGTGAATTCTACCTGAATCTTGAAAACCAGTGTAGATAGTCTGAATACTGTTCAGTGTTCCCCCTCTTTACTTGGATGCTGGAAGAGTAAAAGCAATATAAGGGATGGGGATCCATGGCCATTACTTAGCTAGTCCTGTTGCCCATTGTTTAGGAACCATTATTACTAAAGACTCACTCTGAATGTACTGGACTAGTTCTGCGCATACCAAGGCTTTAAAAATCACAAATAGGCAGCTGTGTGGGCTTCTTGAAGTGAGTGGAATGATTCAGGTCTTCTTATGCTGCCAAGCAGAGAAGACTGGACCTTGCCTAGCAGACATTGTACATTGAGATGGTAGCCCCATTTGCACACTACATATTTTTGAGAATTCACTTTAATTCTTTATCCTTGCATTTCTTTTTTTTTAAATACAAGTAATTCAGGCTGGAAATCTATTTCCCCGGACTGTGCAGCAATCCAGAATAAATCTGTCCTATAGTGATGCACATAAATAATTAGTAGTGCTCCAACAGAGATTAAGTAGGTGCATTCACATTTACTTGCAAAAGGTAGCTACAAAATTTAAATTTTTGGTTGCAAAAGAAGAAATTAAACTTCATGTTACATTACTGTAAGGAAAAAAAAGAAGCCATAGTTTGAATGAATGTGACTTTAAGAATCACAGGCTCATGGAATAATTTGGGTTGGAAGGGAGCTCTGTAGGTCATATGATTTGACCTCTTTCTCAGAATTGCTCCCTATAGAGCAGGTAGCTCTGTCAAGTTCAGTCTTATTTGTATTTCTGTTCCAGTGTTTGACCATCCTTTTGGTAAAAAAAAATCCCATGTATCTAATGGGTGATACTCATGATACAAGTTTTATCCATCACCTTTTTACATATCATTGTGCATCTCTTGGAAGAGTCTGTCTTCATCTTCTCTAAGATCTTGTATTAAGCATCTGGAAATGGCACTAAGATCTGTAAGAACAGGAATTACTGCTAAATTGAAAAACATTGGACTTTTCTGCCCTCAAGGCATTTTTCCTTACAGCTTTAGTGATATTGAAGAGTATCTCTAAACAAAAGCTTTCTGCTTTCTGAGGAACCTTTTGTTCCTGAAAAGAAGTCCTATTTAAGGAAATGTCCTTGTACAAGGGGTTGACAGGCAATTCTGCTGATTGTCACCTACTTTTCACTTCTCATTTGCAAACCGAAGGTCGAGAACTCTAGTTGTCATTCTGAGCTCATGAGAAGCTGATAGGAGCAGGAGAGGGCTTTGCCACCCACAAGTGAGAAGCATTGCAGAGTTGCCTGGGTGAAATCTTTGCCATACTAAAGTTAAAAGGAGACTTCTGCTTGTACAGGTCTTGTGTAAGAGTAGGAAGCAGATAGCTGTTCTGCCTAATTGTGCCTTGTAGGATTCATCCATGCTACTGGTGGGAGACCCATACTCAGGTATGACTAGAAACAGAGCTCTGGACTTGCAGATGACACAAAAAGTGAAGAAACCTCTTACATCTCTACAAACGAGAACCTCCACTGCGCCCTGCACTGGGATTGCACACAGCATTTCCTTTGGTAGGCCCTCCTCAACTCCCAACTACTCGTTCCTCTCTGCACCCCTGTCCCAGACAGATATTAGCATCCCTTAGTGCTTCTGATGCAAGTGTTACATTATGCTGTTAAACATAACTTTTCCCTACTTAAAAAAAAAGAAAAAAAAAGAATAGAATAAAATGTTTGGGAGACTGACAGATCTGAGGGAGCAGACTAAAACTAGGTGGCAATTATACATCACCCAGCAGATCATGGGGGAACCTTTGAAACAGCAAACATGGACTCTATGACTGTAAGAGGACAAACTCTAATTTACAGAATTTCCTTTCATAGAAGAGAAAATTTATGGCTGCTCCTTTTAACCTTTCCTTTCTCTGGTACCTAAAGGGAAGTAAGGCTTTCTCTGGATTAGGTGCCTCCTTTACTTCAGTCCTTGACACTAGATACAAGCTCTTTGGTTGCATTACTGCAAACCTCTTGTGTTTGATGTTGAACATATACCTAAGCCATATGCATCAGCTGAGTTAAGATTTAGTTAGATAAATGACGTCTTCTTTCTTCAGTACAGGAAGGACATGGACCTGTTGTAGTGTGTCCAGAGCAGGATCACAAAAGTCATCAGAAGGTCAGAGTGTCTCTTCTATGAGGAAAGGCTGAGAGATTTGAGGCTGTTCAGCCTGGAGAACAGAAGGATCTGGAAACACTTTATAGCACTTTTCCAGTACCTAAAAGGGGTTTAAAAGAAAGGTAGGCACGCACTGTTTGGTAGAGCCTGTTGTGACAGAACAAGGGGCAATGGTTTTAAACTAAGAGAGGGTAGATTTGGATTAGATATAAGAATTTTTTTAATGATAAATATGGTGAAACACTGCCACAGGTTACCCAGAGAAGCTGTGGATGACCCATACTTGGAAACATTCAAGACGAGGTTGGACAGACACAGCAACCTGCTGTAGTTGAAGATGTCCCTACCCATGGCACAATAGTTGGACTGGGTAGGTTTTAAAGGCCTTTTCCAACCAAAATTACTCTATGGCATCTGTGATCCAATTTCCCCTTTCCTCACAGAGGGGCACTATAGGATACACTGGAGAACAGGGGAGCTTGCTTGACCCTTGTGCTTCTCTAGAGCTAGTAATTTCTCTTGAGTGGGACTGTCATTGTACATGCAAAGTCACTAAAATGACCTTGTCTTCATTTGAGGAGCAGCACAGGTCAATTTGCACAGCCTTAGGTCTGTTTTGGAAACCCTTATTTTTCCTGCTCATGCTGAACAGCTTATCCTCAAACTCAGAAAAGGTGACTTGATTCATATCATCAGAGAAAAATATCAGTGTTGTTCAACTGCAATATTTTTGTTTAAAATAGGGTACAGTCAGTGCCAAATATGATCCAGGAGATAAAGAAATGGCATATGGATTCTGACCAGGCAAAAGAATTGTTCAAGATATATCACATATATTTCTGTGCCATTTTAGTTGTGGATTTAAATCAGGAATAATTCTCTGTCAACCAGGGAAGTCACAACTAGGTAAATGTGCTAGTTGAGGCCAGCATATACAATCTTAGCTTATTATTGTTGATATCACCTTCAGAAACTCTTCTTTTTTTTCCCAGGTTGCTCGCTAGGAAGCTTTTATTATTGGAGTAAGAAGAGGTTTTGCTGCTTCTTACATATTTTTTATTCTTAGTGTTCCTCTGAAGAATTATAGCAATAGTGCTCTATTTTCTTACAGGAAGATAAAAGCACGATCAGAAAGAATCAGAGTTCAAGCAAACTTCATCAGTCCCCTAGTACATCCTCCAGGAACAGAATTATTTTCTGATACATTTTCCACTACTTTATCCAATCCACTTTTTAAATAAATCAGGCAATTAATCTACAATGGTAGCCTGGAAACAGAATCACAGTCCAAAGAAACTCACTATATAACTGCAATTTCCTCCTGTTCCTTCCCTGCTATCACCAATTTCTCTGCTTCACAGCAGTGCGGTGGCATGGGTTTAATCAGAGATGATCAGACGGGTATTGCTTTGAGATGAGAAGGTCCCCTACAAAACCTTCTGGAATGACAAATATCGAGGAGGTAAAAATAGATGTGGATCTGAGGTTAACAAGTTAGCATAATTTACCTGTTGTTTCTGCCTAGGTATATGCCATTGCCTCTGCATTTATACAGTGCATAGAAGTAGTGCTGCAACATGCAAAGAAAGCAGCAATAATTTGGCCAGTTTTCATAAGCCTTTTCTTTCTCAGTGAGAGATAGCACTCCCACAGGCAGTGCATTAACTTTATCATTTCTATAACAGTGGTGTCTCCTGGCCCCAGTAGAGATCATGACTGCATCTGCTTGTAGCTATGAAAACGTGTGCTAAAGGTCTATCTCTATTTCACAGTGTTTGTGCCCTTATATAAGAAAGCTATAGATATGAGGAAGTTTAGTACTGCTGTCATCATATTATGAGGAGGAGATGGAGGGAAAAAAGCATAGACTATGTTACCAAGTGTCCTAAAACGCCCTAAAGTCCATCTTGGAAACAAAATACAACCAGACTTATGGCCATACATTGGTAGGTAGTGACGAAGAGCAGGGCTCAAGAAAAGATAAATAAATAAAATAAATGACATGGCATTAAATGCGCACAGTTTTACCTGTGTAAGAAAGGCTTTAAAAATCAGTAAGTGCAGTATGAATTTACAGCAATCACAATTAAAACCAAAAATGTCACATTTCCTTATTTATGGCATTTTGAGCTTTCACATGTCTAATAAATTAGATGTTGAAATGAGAGGTCCAAATATGGAAAATGTTTCTGCAAAGGATCAGTGTCTCTGGATCCCTTCTACTCATACTGATCAGAAGAATTTACCATTCACTAGATCAGCTGGCATATGCTTTTACTCATATTTGTTGATATTTCAAGGGCAGAATATTTCAAGGGTGAAATTTCCTTATCTTTTTGGGTGGTGCTGAGATGAAAACAAAATTGTAACATCGGTTGAGAGTTAATTGTATTTCAAATCTGTTGCAATTGACTTGGATTGGCCCTTCAATACTAAGTGGAATGTGCTTAGTGTTTGAAGACTGGGACTATTCTTTTGTGGAAGTTAATTTTGTAAGTTAATGGCTCCATGGAGGCGTAGCACATAAGCTTTTGACAGCCAGAAACCCTCTGCTCTGCCCTGGATAAAAACCTGAATAATTCTGAGACCAAATGCAACTTAGGTTTAGACTTAGTCAAGGGCATAGCTCTGGGACATATGATCTTGCACACAGAGCAAGGGAAGATAAGAAATCACTGTCTGTTCTTACTCAGCATTATCTTATGCTACTGTGAATTTTATGCTCAGGCTTCCTTCTGAATAAGGCCTGAAATAATTTAGAGTCTGCTTTTGTCTATATCACATATCAATTTATCATAATCTCTCAAGCTTGAATTTCCTGTTTCAAACAGGATAGTTTTACCATCCTCATGTTCCATATGGGAACACGGAAAGAAGCCAGACTCTCTTTTTGTTTTCTGATGACAGCATCACCTGATCAGTGTTTTGTGATTTTTCATTAGGACTGGATATTTTAAAGAGCAAACAAGCAAGAAAGAAACATCAACAGAATTACCTTGAATTGCCCAGTCAGGAGCCGTCCATGAGGGATAGCTGTAAGGGTCCAGTCCTTCTGCCTACTGAGCCTAGACATCACATATCAAACTGGAGCATTTGGATTTTTTAACTAATAAGTAGAAATGGTAGTTTTTAAAATAATGAGCGCTTTAATAAAAAAAAAACAAAAAACAAAAAACCAAATCAAAAAACCAAACTAATTTCCTGAGTTTTTAGTCTGCAACTAGATTTCTAACCACTTTTAGTCTAAAGTTTCACTGGTGAACTTAAATGAACTTGAAATCTGCTGGCACCTCGGGCACTAATGTGTCCCTGATGGGGAGCAGTAACTGACAAAAGACATAACCTGAATGCAGTCAGGACCATGTTTCTTCAGCTAAAAATGTGATTGACACATTTTATTATCAGTTGAAAAACTAAACATCTTAAAAATGTGTGATAGGAAAACAGCAGTTTTTTACTGCATTCCCAACATAAAGAAGCAGCTTTCTGGGCAACTTTTTAGCAAAAAATGGCAAAAGCTTACTATTACACTTGCAAAACAAGTAAGAAACAGTAAAATGTACTGTTGTAAGAAATACACATGTAGACTAAGCTCCGCTTGATCTGTGATGAAAAATGACACTTTATATTCCAGCAGATATTTATTTTGTTAGATTTTTATGCCTGTCATCTTTAATTTCTTCTCGTTCAAAACATCTTGCTGACATTTTTTGAGAGTTTTTCCAAGCTTATGAATTCCCATCAACATCTCTCACACTTTCATAGTCTACAGGGCTAGACTGGCATTATTGCTATAATGTTGTCTTTTCCATTTTTTAACCAGTCTTTAAGTCTGGAAAATGATGAAGTCAAAATTAATGGTTCACTTGATGACCTCAGATGAGAAATTTGAAATAAGATTTTTAGGGTCTCTTCTCAGTTATCTTTTAATTCATTCTGGCTGTAATACAAGAGTAAGAAAAAACAGCCAAGAAAACATGCCTGGACTTGGTGTGGGAAGGCAAATTTGCTTGTGGTAGAGCTGTTATGCAAATGGAAACCATTTTGGAGTGTAGTCTTTAAGTTATGGGATTTTAAGTCAGAGAGGGGGAATCCCAAGTGTAATCTTTGCTGACTGGGGAGAAACATGTAAGAAGGACTGCTTATTGCCAAATTGAAAGGCAATGACTGGTGAGGGGGTGTGTGCTGACTTCCCTTCCCCAGCAGAGGGAGTTTATATTAAACCCTCTTAAGATGAGTTGTTGGGACAGAGTCCTTCACATAGTCATCACTGTTCTGTGGTGGCTATCTGGGGTTGTGCCATGGGACAGGGCAGTGACCAGGCCTGTGGCACTTGCTTTGTAAGTACAAAAATTAAATCCCTTGATTTAATTATCTGTGATTAATGCTTAGTGCTAGTGGTCATTGTCAATTATTGAAGATAGGCATGAATATTTCAAATATAGGTTGCCATCTGTTGCAAAGCATCTTTAAAGAAACCTTTTAGCTTTAGGCTGGATATGAAAATAGTGCGTGTTAAATAGCAGGATTAGTAGAGGCCAGAGGCTCAGCTGGGGAGAGGCAGAAGCAAAACAATGAGATTTGGCTGCTGCAAGTATCTCCAAGCAGATCAGATTGTGGTTATCTGCAGCATGAAATTAGACACAGTGCCTGGATGAGGCCTGTGGGAAGGTCTGTTAGATTCTTGAACAGAAAAAAATGAGCGAGTGAAGATTCACAGCTCTGAAGCCACTTTTGCGCTGTTTACTGGAGAGCAAGGCAGTCGTATATGATGGCCTCTGAAGGTTTTGAAGGCACTGCTTGTGTTCATACCATACTGAAGATGAAGAATGTCAGTCCTCTCAGCACATCAAGTTTTTGGTTGTCTTTTCCTAGGGGTTATGCTTCAAACAAACCCATTTTTAGGCAGCCTCATTCTCTACTGCCATCCCTTTCTCTTTTGACCACCCTGGTTTCTAACTAACTAATTTCCACTTCTGTTTTGCAGATTTTGTTTTACTATTGATCTGCTCTTAATGTGAATGCTTTTTGCTGTCTCATAACTCATTCTGCATGTTCTACACGAGCCATCACAATGGATGGTTGGTTTCTATCAGTCTCCCTGTTTTCATCAACTTACATCTGATTTTCCTGCAACTTGAAACATATTCAAATATTTTTTATCTGAGCTATCTTCCCTTCCTTCATTTCTAATTCCTCAGCACTTAGTGTTTTTTGGTACAAATATAGACTCTTTGAAAATATGCAATCAAAATGACTGTCAATTAATAGAAAAACCCCTTCAATAGGTATTGAGTTTGGGGATGCTTGGTATTTCTCAGATGCACTTGGTTCCAGATCACTTGTCAAATATGCATGACTATTTGAGTGGTCAAAGTCTGTAGTCCCTGCTCTGTAGCACATTTGTCATTTATCTCCTTCTGTCACTGTTGGATGGGAATTGATTTGTGTAAGTGTATGATATGGTCTTTTACTAATGGCTCACAAATCTCTCTCTCTGTCACGTGAGTACCCACATCATATAATAAAATTCATTTCCTCTGTGGAAACCTCTCAAGAGTCTGGGCAAAGCTAGTCATTCTGTCTGGAACAAACATTTTTTTTCTCCATAGATGTTGGATTATATAAGAGAATCTTAGCCAGACCAAAAGAAATTTATTTTTAAAGTTGTTTTTAATCTAAAAAAAAGTAACCACCAGCTAGTATGGGTTTGTTGTGGTCTGTCAGCCTGAAATGATCTATTCGGAGTCCTGGATATCAAAATACATGACATTTTTGAATTGACATTTTGGGGGCATTTTTTCTTTATGGAAAGTTCAGGTACATTCAACTTTTCATCTCTTTTTGGTATACAGCCAAACCACTGAAAATGTCAAATGGATCAGAAAATCTTTATTTTTCTTGTTGCCGTTGTTGTTGTTATATCGTTATTGTCATGATCCTCCTATTTAATTGTGGCTTTATAATTTAGTTCTTACACATACCCCAGAGCCAGCAGGATCACTAGCCAGTAAAGACACAATATTCTGTAAGTCATGAGAAGGATATGGATTCAGGATAACTCTCATTGCAGCTTTGATGCTGTTGTCAAGTCAGCTTTTCATAGCACCACCAACACTTCAACATTTTGTACTGCTTTTTTCCTTCTGTTCTAATCCCCATCAACCAGGAAATTGGTAGTGCAGCAAGTTGTTTAATATAACAGTGACCCACAGTGCTGCTGTAATCTGTAAACCTATGGAACAGCATGAAGTGATGAGAAGTATGTGTTAGTGAAGGAAGTAGGTCTATTGACATACTTATAAAGTGCAGACATACTCAGCACATTGTCTCAGCCGAATTAGAGTATGGTGGTAATTTAATATGTTAATGTAGTGCCTGTAAAGATTTACCCATGTGAAATGGCGGCTGAATTGTTTTCAAAGAGCTTGCAGCCTTCCATCTTGAGAGTGCTAGGACAGGCCAAAACCAAGCAAGATGTGATGGCTCGTTTTCTCTTCTTTCCTTCGGTTTCCATATCATTGTCTGGTGTTTGGATATGTAATGTCTAAGGAACTCAGTGCCGTGCAGCTATTCAGCTACCTCTCCTTTCTTGGTTGCAAATGGTTCTGTCACCAGGGTTGAGTCACTGATTGTGGGGACAGCACACATTTTTTGCAAGTGCTGTGAACTGTATGTCTATCAGCACCAAGAGATCATGTCAAGCCAAAGACACTAGTAAATCCAATACATACAAAAGCCCACAAGTCAGGTACAAGCATTCCAGCTGCTGTTCAGAGGGAGCCTAGGTGCCATAGATTCATAAGGGAGGCTGTGTAGCCTCTCTTAATCCCTACCCAGAGGGGGTTTCTGGTTGCCATGCCTGCTTACCCTGGTTGATTAACCAGCTCCATCCTGAGGTGCAAGCAAAATATGGAGAAATATTTCTTCATCTTTGAGAAAGGCTGGAGAAATCTTTTTATTTATTATTTATTTTTGAGTCTACAGCTATTGAGGCTTTACTTTGTTTTTCTTGCAACAAAAGGAAATGAAGTACTGAGAGATTTAATGTTCCCAGTAAGGAGTTATAGCTTTTAGAATCATGGAATCATAAGGTCATTAAGGTTGGAAAAGACCTCTAAGATCATCAAGTCCAACCATTAGCCCAGCACCACCATGTTCATCACTAAACCAAGTTCCTGAGCACATCTACTTGTTTTCTCCAAATACTTAGAGGGATGGTGATTCCATTGCTTCCCTGGGCAGCCTATTCCAATGTTTTATGATCTTTTCAGTGAAGAAATTTTTCCTAATATCCAATGTAAATCTTCTTTGGTGCAACTTGAGGCCATTTCCTCTTGTCCTACTTGTTACCTGGGAGGACACTAACCCCTACCTCACTACAATCTCTTGATATCGCTATGGACTGCTGTCTTCACAACTTGCTTCCTCCCACCTTGCATATGGCCAAGCCCTTCCTTCCTCTGCCACTTGCTGCTTCTATTTGCCTCGCCTTCACATTCTCTCTTTACACCTTTCTACTCCTGCTCAAAAAAGATATTTCTTATGGCCTTTGCAATTAAACATCAATCTCCTGTAAGTTTTTCTTTTTTGTTGTTGCCTGACTGCACTTCTTGCATCCCTGGAAAAGAAATGGCAATAGAAGTGCTGTAGTTTAAGTTATTTCTTGCCTACATGGTTCTTGAACAAGAGAGATTGTGCAGGTAGTGTAGCATTACAGCTTCCTCGCACCATGGGCACATATCATATGGAGAAGAATTCCCTATTCCTATACCAAATGGGCAGCAAGTGTCACTGCAGGCAAATATAAATCTTTGTCTATGTTTCTATGGGAAGCTTGGGAAGACAGCTCTAGCTGCTATAAAGAGAATCCCTAAACAACCTATGCCTTCAGCACTTCAGTGACACTGCTATAGCCAAGGTGGTAAACCTTCCATGAGATAGCACTGCCTGTGCATGTATGCATGCTCCCCTTTCCTCCCAAAAGCTTTCCAGCTAGTTTTATCACATTGAATCTCAATGCAGCCATATAGAAAACCTATTGTATGCATTCCTTGCTCTAGGCTGGGTGTGATAGGTATGTACTGTCCAAGTACCTATGTGAGGGATCTTGAAGAACTTCCCTGTAATACTGGTGTCCAAATATTGCAGAATTTCTGGGCTCTCCACAGGAGATTTGTAGGTGGGAATGCAGTGCTTGGAGTCCAGGGAGAAACATACAGCACTGCTGCCTCAGCACTTGCAGCTGAATGTGCACCGCAGAAGCTCCTCTGATGCTGAGACACTCAGACAGCTCAGGTCAGTGATTTGTGTCCCTGGATGCTCTATCTGTGCACGCATGTGTCTGTGCACATGGGGAAGAACAAGTCTGCAGCTATTCTGCAGAGCCAGTGGAGCTGGCTTAAGGTGATGTGTTGGGACATGCGTATGGATGGGCCCTTCAGAAAGCATTTGTGTGCAGTGAGATGATGCCTTGGCTGTATGGGTCTCTCTCAGGCACTCGCTGTTCTGTAATGCCTTGATTCTTGTTTAAGGGAAGGCAGTTGCTATATTTATGGCAGAAATTTGTGGTCACAAGGGATTTGTCTCCATGAGAAAAGGCTCAATTGACAACCCCCTTCTTCTGTAGCACTATGAATTACTGCTTTCCTGGTCCCTAATGTTTTACTTTGGTATTTTTTATGCATTGGATTTGGCGTTTGCCTTGTCTATATTCTCTCAGAGACCTGTTAGCCTTCGTTTGTAGCTCTGATGGTTGACGGAGTGAAGCAGGCACCAAATAATATGAGGCTTTCTCCTGCCACATCTCTCCCTTATCTCTGCCTGGGGCCCATGGCCTCACTTGCATTTCTGCTATTTTTGCTACAGTTGACAAGATGACCACCTCTTTTCCACTCCCAATCTGGCCAGCTGAATAAGGCATGAACCACTGGCCTCACTTTCATACACTGTACCTGCTCCTCAAGTCGAGTTACTCCATGGACTAAGGTTAGGCAAACATTTAAGCTCTTTTAGTTGGAAAGGGGCCTTCTGCCAATTACCTTGGAGCTGGGGATCAGCAGGACTTTTCCCTGTTTAGCAGACACAGTCTCATAATAGTGTTTTCTTTCTTGTTCAATATGTCTAAAATAGGACAATGCGGTGTCCATTGAAGAAAAGATGCTCTGGATACACTGCCTGTGAGATTATATTGTGAACTGATAAGCATACTTACCTACAGCAAATGTCAGCTCTATTAAAGAAGGATTATATACAGGTGAAGAGTTAAAAACTTAGAAAATACTTGCCTAATATTTTACTGGAGGTGTATTGCCATTACAGAGCAAATGACTCCCAGCAAATCTCATCCAGGCAAGCAGTGTAAAGCCTATAAATACACCACCAGGGGAGGAAAAAGGGTGCTTTGGTGACTCCTGCATCCTGCAAAGCCTGTCCAAAACCTCTATTGCAGATGATAGGAGCATAAGACAAGCATTTGCCCTTAGACTCTTCAGATGTGTTCTGTGTGTCCTCAGGTCAACAGGGTTTAAAACATTTTCTGTTAAAAATAGAGAAAGAAAAATGGGTGTTTGACACAAGTTTGACAATCGTGTTACTTGAACGTGGTGATGACTGACAATTTTGCCCCATGCTTTCATTTGAAGGTAATGAACAGTCCTTTACCCAGCTTTATCTAGAGATGGCACAGTGGCAACACCCTTTCTTGGGGAAAAGGGATAAGGTAGCAAGAAGACCTTAAAGGAAATGTTTCCTTGGAATCTGGCATGAATTTTGCTCAGAACAGTCTGCTGGAGCAGGTGGGTAAGGCAGAGGTCAGACAGGGTTTGGTGATGCCACTGATGAGTTTCTGCTGCAGACTGGGACTTCACACAAGATGAATTTTACTCCAGATTTCTAACATCTTTGTACTTGTCTTACATGTTTAAAGCCCATCCCAGAGTTTTGCAGTTTAAAGACCTCTTCAAATTGCCATTTATAGGTAGTTCCCTGTTGCATTTCTGTATTCTACTGCAAGACAAAGTCTTTGGCAGTGTCAAGGAGTTCCTGTTGGAAGGGAAGCTGTAAGAGGCTTCAGTGAATGCTCTTTGTCCATACATTACAGAGTAAGCCCTCTGGCTAGTTGCTTACCCTGAGAAATTAGTTAATCAGTTGATGTGGTGTAGGGGCAAGCTGTGCATTTGACCTCCTACTGATACGGTAACAGCTCTATTGCTGTTGTGGTTATAATATATTAGACCTAGTTAATTTTCCCTGATTGCCACCCTGATTCTGCTTAGATCAAGCACTAATGTGCATTTGACAGTAGTTAATGAGCTTGTGCAGCAAGTAATTCAGTTTCTTCACAGATTAAAATTATTTATTTCTTCTGGATACCATGCTCTGCCCCCCCTGGGATATTTGGCACCATTATCTTCTCAGTGTGTCAGGGAGGATCCATCTCCATCAGCAAGAGACTGCAGCAGTGGGTGCTGCACAACCCTTCTCCACTGAGAGGGGGAGCTGTGCTTTTGTCCACAGCTTTCCACACTGGTCTATAGACCAGTTCATCTGTGTCTCTTTTACTGGTGACATATCCAGTCAACCACTCCAAGCAGTCCATTCTCTGCAGCCAAGGTATCACCTTCCTTGCAATATAACCTACAAAGCAACAGGCTTTGTAATGGTGCTTTTTGTGAGTCCCGCTCTAGTAGGGCTGCTCTGGTAGGTAGGTACTGCTTACCTGCCTTGCAGCTCTGGTCCAAATAATTCTCTAAATTGGGACTTAGTGTCTTTCAAGCCACAGGTCGTGATTGGAAAACTCAATCCAGATACTTGGCTGGCTGTGTGAAGGGACCACTAAGAGGCAGTTGAACAAATGAGAGAAACTGACCATTCAGGACATACTCCATGCCTGGTCAAGGCAACAGGCTGGCAAGTTTTGCCACTGCTGCCTGAGTCGATTTTCACAGCATGTTTAGCTTCCTGCAATTTTAAGTATTCCCTGTCTCCAGGGAATGCATTTTATAAAGATTGTTTTCTAAGTTTCTCTTGTTTCTGCAGAATATAGTCTAGGGAATTGGCTTAGATTGACCTAGAGATAGGATAAAGAAGAAAGTACTTTAATAAGAGACCATGCTCTGTAATGATGAGCCCACCTACAGACTGCTTTTTAAGTGTTGCTGAGGAAAACAACTTTATGTAGTTGCTAGGATTGCTGGATCAGTAACTTCTTGATGTGAAAAATCCCTCTATAAACATCCTGACATCTCAAAAATTATTTTCTAACTTTTTTCCCCCTAAGTTGTGCTCATCTGTAGATCAATGTCAACTATTTGGATTCTCTCCCTCTTCTGAATCTGTTGGAGAAATCTAAAGCATCATAATGAATGTTTAGATGATTAACTATCCCTGTGATTATGCATCTAAAACTCTATGGACAGAGTTTTTCTCCCGTAGTGTCAGTTTTGGCTCCCAGAGAGATATGGAGGCTCTGTGGTCTTCTTCAGATTGAATATAGCACTGTCTGTGTGTCAAAAGCAGTGTCTCTGTCATGTTACTGCCTCTATTGGGGACCGATAATGTTCACATGGCTTCACTGGAGCCCACAAGCCATCTGCAAAGATATTCCTGGAATGGCCAAATCCCAGGGCTCTTGAGCTGTTTGGGTTCCGTAGCACAACTGAGTTTATGCTCCACTAAGCTGCTCACAAGCATGTAATTATTACAGTCCTTATCCCCATGGCTGTGCAGTGATGTCATAAACTGAAATGATTTAATTATAAAAAAAAAATTAGATAATTATTCACCAAGATGCTGATGATACCCAATGCACAGCAGAAGTGTGGTAAGGAGAAAATGGCTGTACTTCACAGTGAATCTTCTTGGTGGCAACTTCCACATCAAGGTGAAATCAAAAAGAAAAAAGTGCAAGAAATAAAAAAGTTACTGTATTCTCAGTTATTTTTGAACCCACTATCTTAATTCCAGTCTTCTGTGATAGATGTCATAGTGTCTCAAGACATATTAAAAGCATAGTATTTATCTTTTACTATTCTGTTTTAAGGAAAAAAGACAAATTATGCCTTGTGAAGGATCCATTTGCTATAAAGTGTAAAAATGCTTTAATATTAATATTTTATAATAAAATTCATGACATATTTATAAACACTCTATCAAGCATTTACAACTGAACCACAGCTGAGAACTTGGACCGGAATAAATGAGCAAGGACACAGCTAGTATGAAATATACAGCTTAATTTTTATAATTGTGTGTGCTTTATTTTTTACACAAATGAAATGGATGCGCAAAGTATTTACACATAACAGGAGTGTAAGCTGGACAGGGTTTTTTGTAAACTCCAGTTCAGATTCTGAGTACCCCACACTACAGCTGGACTGTGAAACATCCTGCTAAAGAGACACGCGCCGACCAGTGTGCTGGATGGAGCAGCTTGATGTGTGTACAGGCTGCTACACTCAGGAACTCAAATTGGACAATTCAAAATTTAGGAGCACAAAGCAAGAAAATAAAAGGTTGCTATCCCACTAAGAGCCAACAATGTTGCCTTATTTTTTTTTGCCGCTTTTTGCTTTTTCCCCCCACTCCCCTAAAAAAAAAAATCTTGCTCAGGATGCTGTTTACTACCTGTTCCCAGAAATGCTGCTTTACATCAGGAAAAGTTGCCTGTGCTGTAGTTCAGGGCCAGAGGCTGTAATCTGCTAATGTGATGTGAGAGATGATGGATCACCTGTTGTGTTCTTTGCCTTAAAAACAATCTCAAAAGGGCTAATGATGTGGTGGTTCCTATTGCTCTTGGTGAGATGTCAGAAGTTTTCTGTGAATCCTTCTGGCATGTGGTGTCTTTTTGTTCAGCAATTTCATGGCATATACCTAAAAATAATCTTGGTCCATGACTTGGCCCTCTGGATGCTACAGTAAAAAAGGATGGAAAATGCTGAGCCATTGTTTAAGCAGATGGCCTTGGTGTTTTACAGTAACGCTAAAAAAGTCAATGTAATGAGGAGGATAGATATTTAACTTCAGGTGGTATAAATGGGATGGACTCCACTGAAATCAGAAGACTGACTGTAATTTACACCAGCTTAGGATGTAGGCTAGCCAGATGTTGGATAGATTTTAGCTGTTATTTCTTGTTAGCTTTGATGCTGATTTGTGCCCTAGAATGGAACCCTTTTTTTTAACATAATGGTGAAATAATTCTTATTTCTGAACTAATTGGCAAGATGTCTGATTTTTAGTGGAACAGGAAAAAAAGTTTATTCCACCAAGGCATGGGCTTGAGCACTTTAATGCGCATGGAACTGCATGCATAGCATGGCAGAGAAAATGTTCGAGAGGGAAAATATTGAGATTAAAAGCTGTGAAGGAAAAAAGACCATTTTCTGTGAACACGGCAGATATTATGGCTTTAAATCTGCAGAGGAAAAAGAAGACTGAAACTTTTATCATGAACACTGTTTTTCTTACAGATATACTCATGTGTTGTCACTCACTGAACCCTCTGGTCAGGGATACAACTTGAAAATAAAAAAAAAATATAAGAAAACAAAAAAAATGACAATTGGACTGAATGCTGATGAGCAATTAACAGTGAAGGTGCAACACCAACAATTTCTCCATAGAAAACTAATGTAAATAGGTAGGGGGATGTTGTATACCTAGGACACTGTTGCTGGCTCGTAGTGGTTATTAGCTCAGGTTCCATTCCTCTCCAGGATGAGGATTTGACTTTTCAGTGCAACGGAGAGATTTCTTATCCTTGACTTTCAGAGAGTGATTCCTAGGACCCTATCCACACTGGAGCATCAAACCATGCTAGCTACAAGCACAATTACATCACAGAATATTGATCTAGAAACAGCCTTTACTATCAAAGAAATTACAAAGCGCTAGCATGGACAGGGTACCTCTGTAGAAAGGGAAATTAAGCAAGAAAGAGGATTTTTCACTGGTTGATGGCTAGACTGTAAGACCAGTGAAGAGTGTAGTTTCACTGAGCCCTATTAGCAAGCTCTCAATGAGTCAGTGCATGGAAGAATTTTTTTTTTTTGTTGCAAGGAAAAATAATTAGGTCATAATATTGCACATCTGCAGAAAGCTAACAAGATGTCATCATGATCATTCATGGGTGGACAAAAAGCTGTGATAATTTTGCTTCTGCTTAGACCCTATGGTGCTACACACTGTGCCAGAACATGAGATATAGCACCAGGGGTGTGATCTGGCACTTTTCCTAAAGGGTCCAGCATTTGCATTTGTCTCATGTTTAGATGCTCCCAAATCTTTTACATGGACAAAAAGGGAATCTGATCATGCTAAGCTGTGTTAGCACCAGTATGGACTCAGGCGCCAATTCCTATGGGTTTTGAGTTTGGCCTTTTTTTTTTTTTTTTTGCATCAGATGTAATCTTTCATGAGTCTTATGTTTCTCTTCCTCCTCCCACTACCACCCAGTATGATCTGAACAGCTGCAATGCAAAAATGAACTGCAGCTCTGAGAATGCTGAAACATGAAACGCAAAACGTCAACACACAAAACAAATGGGAGTACAAGCCCAAAGGGAAATAAAACCTCTCACTGCTCCTCTTGAGGATTTGTTTTTAAATATATGTTTTATTTAAAAAAAAAAAAGTGCAATGTCAACTCTAAAGTGGAAGCACAAACAACAGACAGGGAAAAATAAATAATGTTACTACAGTAACCAAGGACTGATGGAAAAATTGATTGTACTCAGCCGTAGTGTTACTGTTCACTGTAAAGCACAGCACATGACAAAGCAAAACAGTTACTAGTAGGATAGTACCATAAAAGGCTGCATGCTGAACTAAGAAACAAGGAAGCAGATGTGATTGATTGCTTAAAACAGAGCTGAAAATTAGAATGAAGTTCCTGCTTTAGGATACTTGGTTTTTCAGGCCTGGTGGGCTATTTCCCAAACTGAGGCAATATTATTTTGCCAGCATGGAAAAATTAATGGCTTCCAAAGATCTGGGGTCACTCTGTGGATTTTTGCAGAATTATCCAAAATCAAGCATTCATTAATTTATATTTCGTAAAAATAAAAAAAAAAAGTGTTTCTAGCCCTTCTGGTTACAAAGCTCTTCTGGAGACTTAACTGAAACCTTTGTTTATAAATCTGCGCTGGCCAGGCAAGAAAAATAGTAGTTAAAGAAGTGTGAACTTCTCAGTGTTACCGTTACTCAGGCAGTAAGCTTAGGAGGCCCCCTCAGGGCCACTAAAATGCCTGTATTTTTAACCCTGTCACTGCTGTTGGCTTTTGCAAACATCCAGCTCATCACGCTGTCTGCGGAAGTTGGCTGGGTATACCTGTCAGCTCGACAGGGTGTACAAATGTAAGCTTCAAATAGACAAGTAACAGAGGAGTCTATTTAGCATTTTCCCTTAAAACATCCTTAAGCGTTAGGATTACTGGAGCCACCAGCTATAGGCATTGCACTCCTGCAGTGCAGCAGGCAGGAGTGTGGGTTTTATAGAAAACATGGTCCAGCAGCAGAAAAGGCAAATCAGTTTACTGTCATAGCATCTGTTGTCTCCTTGTGAGTCAGAGTGAAGAATGGTATCAGTATACAGAGGAAGGGCAGTGTGAAACAAGAAAAAAACCCCTCTTTCTCCCCTTCCATGCACCCCAAACTGCAATTCCACAGACTTTCCCCAAATCCCTCGCAAACTTTCATTGCCTCAGTTTTTGCTTTTAAGACCCTTGTTGACTGTGAAATGAATGAAGATATAGGTTACTTGGTGACCTGCCTGCAAAGAAAGGAATGATCAAATACTCCTGTTATTTCCTTGGAAGAAACCGAAAGAATCATAAAATACTTGGGGGTAAAGGGTGCCTCCCTCCCAAGAGAGACATTATTAACATATTTAAGCACTGACATTTTGCTTCTAAATAATCATCCATTTCAATTTAAAGATGCATTATCCTTTTGAGTTCAGAAAAGTCCTTCAGGGCAGTCAGTTCAAGAAATATTTCCACAGGAGTTCATCATGATTAAATAGAGAGAAGGGAGAGGATTAAATTGAAAGAAAAACAAGATGACAACTACAATTTAAGGAATTATCTTGCTTGTCATTAATAATAGAGAATCTGTTATGGGAAAGGGATAATGCAATTTGATGGTCCTCTTTACATTTTACAGTCGCACAAGGGTGTAAATATTTAATCTTTCAATTAATTAATCTTTACAAAATATCTTCACAAAAACATTTTTACCTATAGAAATTAGTTTCTATACATCAATATATTTTTATAAATTATTCCATCTTTAAGTGCCTTCTATCAATATAAATGATAAAATAGACAATCAAAAATTTTAAAGCTTTTCCCAGTTGTATCCCTCCTTGTCACCGTAGGTGCTGTGAATCCTCATACATGTGTGTGTCCACATGGGAATGTGTTTGTGGGCACGTGGTGATGTGAAATTCTTCCATCCTCTCCCACCCCCAAACGTCATTAAAATAAACTATGTTGTTATTAGTTCCTGATGCAATAGTGTTTCCAAAGGGGAAAAAAGAAATGCTTGACTTGGTTTCAGAAATCAAAAGATGTGCATAGTTACCAAAGTCGAGGTGTATCAACTACAAATATGCAATGACAAGCTTAGAATAGGACTCACCTCCCAGTCAAGTCACAGATAGTCTTAACAGTGACCTCAGTAGGAAGTGGACCAAGTACTCTGAGCTTGATTTTGCAAGGTGCATGTGGCCCTGATCTAGCAAAATGCTTAAGCCTGTGCTTAGATTTGAGCACATGACTAGTCCTACTGGAACTGATGGGACTGAACGGCAGAGGGGAAGGATCACAAATGACTCCAAGTCAACAGGCTACTTATGTGTAGGAACTGGGGTCAAGTGCTGAGCGCCTTGCAAGATCAAGCCCTATATGAGGTTCAAGAGCTGGGAACTTCTCTTTAAAGCAATCAAAACACTGAGCTCAGCCATTGAAATCGATCAAAATGTCCACATGGGCACAGGAGGTGGCTAGCTCCCCTTGAAAGAGGGTCTCCGTGTCAAAAGTTTATACCTACAACTGGTGCTCTGAGCACACAACAGATTTGCTTTATATGGTAGAAGTCTTTTTGCTCCTACCCTTTGACCCATCAGTGTCCTTCATGGCTTCAAACACTTTGTGTTGTACATTCATCAAAATTCACATTGACTGCAAAGAACATAAATGCAACAAAAACAGGAAAGCCTCCAAATAGTATATTATAGTTTTCTTCTAAGTATTCTCCCGTCGTAATCAGAGGTGCAGTGGCTAATTTATAATTTTTCCTTTGAAGGAATCCAGATGAAAGGCCCAGATTGTTCTTCAATTACAAGTTTGCATTGATTATATATATCTTCTAAGCTATCTCCTTGGACAATAGCTGCAGTGGAGAAAACATATCAATATGTCTCTTAATTCACAGATACAGCATCCATGTCAGCAGACTTTCTGCATACTCATAGACACTGACAGAATGAGAAGTAGTACTGGTATACTGTGATGTCGATTATGGCAAAGATATACCCCTGCAAATGACAACCAAGTTCAAAACAATGACACCTGCCTATAAGAAAACCCCATCCCACTGCTTGTACTGAGAAGGCTGATCCGGGTTAGTTCAGAGAACTAGCAGTTCTGTCCTAGGGGAGGGCAGCACTGTAGATTCCCACTGTTTAAGTCAAGCTACTTCAGCAGTGGGCAACAGAAGATTTACAATCTCTTCTTTTTCTGACCTGGTTATAATAAATTCACTCTTGGCTGAAAAAGTTAACTAGATCAGGCCCAAATCAACAGAGGGTGAAGCATCTTCAACACAAACCATAGTGTTTTTTAACTTCTTTAACTTTTATTTGTTCTCTCAGCAGAAATTTGGAACTGCAGTTCAGATTATGAACACTGTCAGCATGTGGAGGGACAGCTGAGAGCTTTTGAGGGTTATCTACAAATACCAGTCTCCTGAGAAAGGACCTTTCTAAACCTGCCCAAATGAAATGAAGGCCTTAAAAGAGCAGGTCAGGAAGAAGGTGCCCTTCTCTTTCCCTCCCATGATCCATAGCTTGAGCTCTTGTCTTGAATTATTGAGAAATTCTTTGGTCTGTACAAAGGCAATGATGCAACATTTTTTCTGACTTCATTAAAAGAAATTTTGTGTCAGGGAGGGAATCAAATTCCTAGAATCATAGAATGGTAAAAATTGGAAAAGACATTTAAGATGGTAGAATGCAACTGTCAAGCTAGCACCACCACCGTGCTCACCATTAAATCATGTCCTCAAGTACCATAGCCACATGTTTTTTGAACACTTCCAGGGATGGATGCCTGTAGTGAGGCATGGGGCTGTTGTGACCCGAGCATAGGACATGGCACTTGGCCTTCCTGAACCTCATACAATTGGAGTTGGCATAGATATTCCTTCAGGACATAAAACTTTTGAGGAGTCAAGTGCCTCAGCTGCCCTTGAATTTCAAGGAAACAATAATCTCAAACCAGACATCCTTACTCTAGGCACACTTCTGATAGGTACTATAGGTCTAGAGACAGAGCTGATCCAATTGTTTTGCAATAAAAGGCTATGTCTTGGTAAAAAAATGGCATTAATAAAAACATACCTGTGAAATATTCTCCAAATTCTTGTTCTAATTTAATTGCTCGATCATAGGTTTTCTTTGCTTGCTCCTCCGTAAGACGTTTATTCATTTCCCTAAAAACACAAAGGAAGTTATCAAAAATTTTAGATTCTTGCTAGAACATCTTTCCAAAAGACACCTTTCTGAAGTTAACTGAATCACAGATGGATTGCGATTGATAAAAGAATCAACTGGTAAAATTCTTCATGAACAGTTTCAGTATTTTCAATTTAATTTTGTTCTCATATAGCACAAAGCTACTTTTTCAGACTATTTCCCATTATACATTTTTCCACTAATTTTTGTTTTGATTTCAGTACTCTACTTTCCCAAATAAAATACAGAGCCTGAATCTGGCAGCCACTAACTGAGATAGACTTGAGACATCAGGAACTCTTAGATAAGTTTGGGATCCAGGACGTCCCATAGTTTGAGCACTCAGTACTCCAGCCTCCATTGCTGAAGCTCCTTCAGGAATTTCTCTATCTCCCAGACCCAGCTGGTGGTCTCAGCTTAATAAGGTTGTACAGACTGCTTCTTGGGTACCAATAATGTAAAGACGTATACAGTCAGTAACATTCTGTTTTTCTCAGTGTTTTGTTATTTGCTGGAGCATTTCTGTTTCAACAGAAGCATTATTTAATAACTTTAAGAAATTACTTGTCTTGCCTGTGCATGCTTTTAATACCACTGTATGCTTTCAATGAATCAAGCTTGTATTCATTCACTGCCCTACATCCAAGTTAATTATCAATAATGAACAGAGTATGTTTGTTCTAGCAAGTTTTCACAGTGTAGATTAATTTTTCTTAAAATGTGATGGAGATTTTCTGAGGCAACAAGGAAAGCAAAAGAAGGGAGCATCCTGTGTTTTATATAAATCTGATTTAATGCCTTGCACTGAATCATATGATTATGTGGTAATGGACTGTATACAATATGACATGGATGATGCATGTAAGAAATTATGTGCATTATGGTGCATAAAAAAATGATCTATGAAGTGCACAACAGTATGAACTTGCTACAGCTAACTCCCACCTGGCTTCTGAAAAACACTCTGGAAGATGTCCAAGATGCAAAAATATATTTCTAGAAATGGCTTAGAGCTGCTTACCTATATAACTAACCATACATTTGGAAACACTGCTTAGAAAAATCTCTCTGGAAGTACTAAAGCAATGGAGAAAGCAGGTTTACAAAATGAAGGTAAGAAAGATTTCTTTATGAATAAAATAATACCAGATTATCTAAATAGGTTTAATATTTGCCAATCCATGTGTTGTCCTACTAATTCTATTAATTGGAAAGATTTCTATCTAATTGAGTTCAGGTGGACTTCTCATCAGCTACACCTACTTGAACATTTCTTTAGGTGACTGAACCAAAACCCTGTCTTGAAGTGGGACATACCAGTGCAAACTTAACATTTTCATCTTAAGGACATGTTGTGCTAACAACATCTTGCTCCTTCCAGATCTATTTCTGGTAAATTTCTGAAAAGTCTCCCTCAAGATCTAAACAGCAGAAGAGCTAATACAAACAGAAATGCAAGCAAGTGTTTATAATAGAAAGTACCTTGAAACAGGTAGAAATTTGCCTTACACTTTCAATGTAAAAAGAATATAAAACTGTGCTAGTTGTATGCATGCCTCTGCTCAAACTGTGCCTTCAGGAGAGAGGACGGAGAAGGACCATGATGTCCATTTTTCATGATGAATTGGAACTGCTGTCACACTACAGTCCCTTTCAGTTTTTTTATTTCCTAGTTGGAGACCTGCACAGCTGGTGAATTCACAATGAGCCTGCAGGCACATTTTCCAGGGTTTTCCCCCTCTCCCAGAGAAGAGCTTACTCAGGCAAGCTCTTCCTTACTTCCATTTCATATCCACATGATCTCAACACTGTCCTCCTTCCTCTAGAGAGAGAGGCTGATTGAAGGGTACCAACAAAGATGCCTCTGGAGTAAACCAGGCGGAGTCACGTAGGTGTGGGGAGGCAAGAAGAGACAGAGGAGTGATGAAGCAGTTTGTTACCAGAAATGGCCATGTGTTCCTGATTGCTTTTACATCCAATAGCCCATTATAGTCTCCCATTACTGTGGTCATAAGTCTTAGGGTATTTACAGGAAACCTGCAATAACCAAGTTTTAAGTGAAGGAGTAAGCTTAATTTTTGCTTTCTTCACTTTTCTTACCCCCACTGTCAGATGGGTGCAAAGGAGCATATGCATGAATGAGAGTTAGCTTACAACTTTATGTGCTAATTTTGCTGATAGTTAAGTCTTTTTGTTTCTCTGCATCTTGTGATTAGCAATTTTTTGTCTTTTATGTTTTGACTTTGCTATTACAGTAACTTTTAACTCACTTAGATGAAATTGAATAATTGTTATGGCAGATAAAACTGTAATTACTTTGTGTTGCAGTTGTTACATACATAAAAAAGATGGAATCACTGAATCATTTAGATTGTAAGAGACCTACAAGATCATCAAGTCCAACCTTTGATTGATCACCACCTTGTCAACTAGACCATATAACTAAGTGCCACATCTAGTCGTTTCTTGAACAACACACTTGTTTTATCACTCTAAGAGAAATATTTGCATTTCTTTGGTTCAATAACAGGACGATTATCATAATATTTGGAATCTTGATAACACCATTCAGTCAATCTGTTCAAGGATTTGCTGCTATAACATCAAATCAATGAAGCCTTTATGTTATTGCCACTTTTCTGGTTCTGCCTGATGTATTTTTCAGAGTAAGGGCCACTTTTATTTACCTTTTTTTTTTTTTTTAAATAATTCCAAAGGCAACACCAGTATTAAATAAATTTTTATGAATAGGAACTGTACACTAAGATCTATGTTAAAAAATAAATGCAGAACATAGGCTATCAGGCTACCTTTCCCCTTCTATAAAGTATAAAAATCAGAGTACAATTGAATTGTAGGGCTGGGAGAAATGTCAGGAAGTCATCAGACCCAGTATGGTTTTGGTCAGGACAGGGCTATGTAAGTACCACAGAATGTTCATCATTCCCTGTGATGGGACTGACATGCAATGACCTCACTGATAAAAGGCAGGGCCAGGGAGAATGCACATTCACGAGACGGGTCGTGTTGGCATTCTGCAGGTCTGTGACTAATAGCTGGCTGGGGGCACAGTTACCATTATCAGACACGCATCTGTCACAAGAGTGGGGGTGCCTACATTTCAGCTGGGAAACACGCACTTATGGCATCACCTGGCATTTACAGAGCCTTGGGCGAAGGGAAGGCACAGAGTTCAAAATTTCATTCCTTTCATGGCTAATTAAGATGATAGCTCTTGCATTACCATAAGTGTACATGGAAAACAACTTAATACCAATATATCTTAACCTGAGCTTTACCTGGTATGAAGATCAGTTCCTATTTCCACCTCAGACTTCTCTCTGTGACACTAGATAACCCCCTTTCCTCCAGCACTGGCAGAATAGAACCCAGAACCAGGCCAGCATTGCAGCTGAGGCCTCATCCATACCCAGTAAAACAAAATAGCTGTCTGTTGTGTCCTCATGCAACACTGATATGGACACACCCCACAGTCACAATTTCCTTTTGTGTAACCACATTACCCATCCATTCATATTCCTTTGTAGTTCACCCCAACTGGCAGATGCTTTTCTTCAGTGCTACAGTGTAATTATTCCCTGTTCATACTCATGCATTTAATTTTCTCTCTTTTATGGTAAATTTCATCTCACTGATCTTATACTGAGTTTTAATCTTATCCTCCGACATCAATGTCACCTTAGTCAGTCTTGACAGCATGAAGTTGGTGCCCTCTCTTTCATTCTCTTAAGTGTTATGTTTGCTCCTCTCTGGTGCCATGGGTCCTTTCCTATCCTCTTACAGACCTTCAGGCAAATGAAGGGCTGATGAAGAGGTGCACACCCCAAATTGGGCACAGGCTGAACCCTCTGGTTCATGCTCTTGACCTGACTCTACACCCCAGGAGCACCCAACCGTGGATGGGACAAGTCATGCTGCATGAGTCCTTGGTGAACTTGCTGCACAAATTGGAGCAAGTACACTGAACACTGGCAGGGAGTCCTTTATGGTCCAGCATGTAAGCCCATGTCCCATTCTGAAAGGTTTAAAGGCAGCTTTGGCTTCTTCCTTAAGAAGTCAGGATACAGTAGATGACAGGCTGTGAGGACAAGTCTCCACTGTTTCCATTCCCTCTCGTTATTATAGAGAACAGGCAAAATGTAGACTCAAGACCTGCATGGTGCCACTTGAGACTGTACCCTGAAAAATAAAATGCTTGAAGAAGTTTATACTCACATCAGAGGCTCCCATGATTTAGGCTTAATGAAGATAGCGATGGGATAGAGTTGTGCAACTTGTAGTCGTTTGATAGCATTTCCTGACACATCAAGTATACAGTGCTTGCCCTGTTGGAAGCAGATGAGGATGTGTTTATTTTTGCAGAGTTTGTTGCAGATCAGCCAAAAGAGAGGAAGCCATTCTGTGATGCAGTGCTCTGGAATGGGGCCATTACTGCATACCAGGGAAGGGGAAGCCCAGGGCATGTGCTTCACTACTTTGTATTCTTTCCTTTGCTTTGATGCCAATATAAAACATACACTGGTGACATGGGAACAATCTTGGGTATTATTTTTTACTGGGATGAAATTCACAGAGTCAGGAGGACTTTCCTGAGATGAAGAAAATCAGTTCATAAAATATTAGGATATCTATGTTCTTACTAGTTAAATTAGTTTATGTCAAAGCCTCCCTGTGTCACCTGAAGCACATAATTTAATCTTTCTGTGGTTTATTCTTTTGCCTATGTGAAAGCGAGACAAGTTTATCTGTCTGTCTTACAGAAGGAAGAAGAAAGGCTGTTTTGGGGTACTTAAGGCACTGTGTTAGAACCCTGAATCTATGGCACTGCATCCAAGTACAGAAAGTGCCAAGGATGATGTCATTCAAATTCAGAGACTCCACTTGTAGAGTCATTATAAAACCTATAAATATTAGGATGCTGTTTTGCAGGTATTTTCTATTTTTGGCAGAGAATCATGTCTGGGACCCAAAGTGGAAATAAAGCAGATCATGTTGCATTGGCAGTAAAACTAGTGTCAACCTACCCTTTCTGCCACGAATCTCACAGACTGGACACTAGTTCCATATAAATTATCATTGTACTGCCCAGCCTCTATAAATTTGTGCTCTTGGATATCTTTTTCCATTTGTTCTCTTGAAATGACAAAATGATAATCTCTCCCATCTACTTCATAGTCACGCTTTGGCCGCGTGGTATCTGCATGAAACAAAAGACAGAAGATAAAGAAATCTGCAAAAACATTTAATGCAAAAAATGCAGCAATGAAAGGCTTCCTCAGTGAGCAATGCTAGGTCTGCTCTAAGTGGAGGCACTCCACATCTGAGAGCAGATTTTTGGCTACTACGTATTATTTTCAATGGAGTTATGACAATAAAGCTATTTTTTTTTCAGTAATACTTTCTGATGTTTACCTCCAATCGCAACAGGCTAGCGTTTACCAGAAATCAACTTTTTTTTTCAGCAGGATCCTACACAAACCTCCAACATAAAAAGCAGTCCAGATTGTAAATCTAATTTTATTACAGTGACAAAATGCACTGTAATCTCATCAATTCAATTTAGCCTTCATTTATCAATTCAATAAGCCTGATTCTGTTCTCATCTCTAGCAGTTTTAACTTAGTATATTTGTAGAGACAAGAGTTCAAAATGAAGCACAACTGCAATCAAGTCCTGAAATAGACAGCAAGCTCTAATGATTCAAGATGTAAGTACTCTGCTCAATTCAAGGTCCCACATTACTTTCATTTTGACAATCTAGATCTCACAATCACAGATTATTCCATATTTGTATAGGTGGATGCTGTGCTGTTGAGTTGAAACATTTTATATTTTACCAGTATTTCAAATTTATATTTTATTTCGGAAACCATGGATTAATTGATTACTAAACTGAGTCAGTAACTAGAAGGTTCCTTGTTTAAAAACGTCCTAAAGCTTTTCAGACGATTCTTTTGAGCAATTTTTTTTCAGACCTTCACAAACTTTTTTCTTTTATTTCTTTCTTTCTTTCCCCTTTTCTATCTGATGGAAAAATGACTTTCAGAAACTCAACTACATATAGTTTATAGATACTGCTTTTACAGAAATTTACTTAATGTATGGCACCAAGGGATACAGTTCATTCAGCTGCAGAACTAGGAGTAAATTTATACTTACGTGGTACACATGACCCAAACTTATCAGGGAATTCAGATATCAAATCATCGTTGATCCGATCTTTCATAGGACCCAGAATAATAACCGGCCTGGTGTAATTAACTAACAACAAAAAGAAAGGCACATTTTCATGATCTTACTGGCAATAATAATAAATAAATTTACCCAAGTATGCACTAACCAGAGTTGTTGTCCTTATGTATAAAGTGAAAACTAAGATGCATCTTTTATTGATGAATATTTTATTTACTGACATGAATAAGGAAATGGAATTAGTACCACTGCAGAACTCTGTGATGGTCCATGCCCTTTGTCAAATGGCTATGTTGAAGCATATGTATTTGCTACTACTCAACAAAGCCACTCCCAAATGCTTGCAGATGGACTCTTCCACGAGGCATGGAAAGGTTGTTGTAGCATTTCTTTCTCCTGTAGTTACATAAGTGCATCCTCCATTAAATCAGGTGGGTGCACCCCCAATTTCACTTGCCCTCCCATAGATTCATCTGCAGGCTAGCGGCACATACAGCATGAAAAGCAAATTAATAAAGGTTTTCTGTATAATGCAATTAATCTAGAAAATCTGCATCAATATTTTGTAGACTGACTGACATATGTATTAGTAAAGCCCATGAAAGCATATCGGAGAGAGTCCTGGGAATGTTAGGAAGTGAGGGCTTCCAAGGAATACCCTTATATCATTTTTCTTGTATGCAATAGACTGAGCATCCAAGAAAAAGAAGTCACAGAGAATCTGGTAATGGCACAGCAAGGCTTATTTCTCTGCTGGCCCCCAAACTGTGAAATTAAAAATATAAGGAACAGTGATAGAAAAGCAGATGAAACTTACTTTCCTGTCTTGTGACAGGTTCATAAGAAAGGATGCAGTCTTCTTGGCCTCCTGATGAGAGAAGAAAGAGAAGAGATTGAAGCTGACAAGAAATACAAGTACTTAAGCTTGACAAAATGCTACACATAGAGACAGACCAGGTTCAACACCTCTCTGATAAGCCTCTCACCTGAACCATTCCAAAGTCCATCATAACTTCTAGATGTGGAGAATGTTTTTTTCCTTCCCCTCCCTCCCCTGCCATGTGTTTTAATTCTATTTACTGAAATTGGGCTTTTTCAATCATGGGCAATGTGGCTTTATTTATTAAATTGAAAGCAAGGCTGTTTACAAGGATAGTGCAGAAATTTAGGTGCAATTCTTTCTCTTAGCAGGCTAAGACTGTTAAGACTGTTGCTTCAGGGAAAATACAGAGGCCACCGAGATGGAATAATTTTTATCCTCAGAATATATCTGTTTTGGTTTATTTTTCGGTGCACAGCCTCTATAGTCTGGTTCATTCACAGCCTACACGTGTAGTCATGAGCTATTTTCTGATCCTTATGCTTTCCCTGAACACAAATCACAGACCTACAGATTGACTGGGGTTGAAATTGACCTCTGGAGATCATCTAGTCCAATCTCCCTGGCTAAAGCAGGTTCACCTAGAACAGGTTGTACAGGATTGTGTCTAGGCAGGTTTTGAATATCTTCACAGAAGGTCTCAGCATCATATTTTACACACTTATTCTCCCTCTACCCGTGTTAGGACAGTGCTGTTTCTTCCTGGTGACATTTAGGGAATCAAAATGAGAAATTTGCCATGAGAAACAAGTGACCTTATATGGACCATGACTTGGGTGCAGATGATTTGTCCCAGTGCATCACTCTCCTCCCATCCAAAGGAGTGCAAGAAAAGAGAGAGGAAGATTCTTCACCTAATGTAAGAATAATTCCTGCAGATTTCTCTCTCTGGGTCACTGCCACATATTTGGTACCACGTGAGGGCCCTGGCAGATTCTAAATATGATTTAGTCTTAGCAAAGTTTAAAATGATGATTTTATTTTTACTCATTTCAGGGTTTGTGTCAGAGAAGATCCACAGATGGGATTTTGCAACTAATTTAGATACTACAGAAGAAAGAGCATCACAAGGCATATAGTACCTTATAAAATAGACAGGGTTGCCTTCATTTCATCTGCTTGTGTGCACATGAATCTGTGTTACAGTTTTCTAGCAGCCTTCTGCCAAACCAAGTTGTGCACACAAAGGGGAAGACTGCTACCTGATGTCTGATGGAAATATATGTAGTGTTTAGAGGTGAGTATACCTCACCCAGAAATAGTCTGATGGCCAGGTAACCCTTGAGGCTCCATTAACTACATTAACAAACTTTTTGTTGGATGCACTGCCTAGCTCCCAAGAAGGTAGAAAACTTTTTGTGGTTTAATCTTAAGCTAACTGCCACACCATCAGTTTAATGTATTGACAGATAATTTTTTTGGTGATGTATTATCTAGGCAGCTGTGACAAATGTGTAAGAAAGATTTTCAAGTAAAAATTATGTTGTAATTGAGGACAATAGCAGGAAAACCAAGGAAAAAACCTGTGCTGATATGTTAGGAGAGAGGGAGAACTGACAGTTGACATAGGATCAACTCCAGCCTAGCAATAATGTTGAAGCAGTAAAAGGGAGAACATAATTTTTAACAAAAGGAAGAGATTAGACCCATGAGGATTTTCTTCTCTATTTGCAAATATTTGATATTCTAATAATTTAATTTTGGCTTTTTGCAAAGTTAAAAAAATAGAATTACTGTTATACTACTGTTCATGCATCAGATGTATTATTTTCCCTTAAGTTTTTCTGGAAATTTTAGGGGTGATGTAAAGCTTGGGATGTCCCATTCCACCAGAGATGAAATGATCCACTCTCTAGGCTAGATGAGGATGCTCCTCCATCTCACAGGAACCAAAGCTATACTTTTCAACAGTCTGAGAAAGTCAGCCTTGGGGTGAGTGATGAAGCCATGTACCAGCTCTGTGGAGGCGAGCCTGTTTGTATGAATTCAATCTTAAAGTCGAAAATATTTGTTTCAGTGGCATAACTTCATCAGTAGGGGTTTTATTTCAGCTAATTTCAGAAAACTTGAGAAATGGGCGCTTATGTCTAAGCTAGTCCCTAGGTATCCTTTGGAGCCAATGGCTGCCTACAAATAGGCAAATGCTTATCCTAAGTCATGAGTCATGTGACCTATTTTAGATGTCTACTTTGTGATGAGATAAAAAGTCAGAAAGGTGCTTTTTTCTCCATTGTCCCATAACAACATAACAACATTTAAACAGCAAGGTCAGATGCACACATTTGCATTTAAATAGCAGAATCTTATGGGAGTGGTAGTGTCAATAGCAACTGAAGGAAAATAGACAATCACTCTGACACTTGTTCAAAATTTTTTTCCCCCTGTGGACTCATATTTGGCTTTGGCACAGATTATAACAAAGCATTGATAAGACAGCACAGATTCTATCTTTTTTTGCCCAGTCTCTGACAGACATATCTACATACTAAAGTTGTCAGTACATCCGCACTATCAGTAGGAGTGTGGAGATAAAGAAGCCTATTGTTTTACAGCAGTCTCAAGGGGCTGTGGCCATATTGAAGGAAAAGAAAAATTCTCAAGCCACTCAAATTGTGTTGAAGTTTAAGACATTGGAAAGGGTTGCATCAAGTAAGGAGAAACTTTGAGGCTGACCGTGATATGCAGGGACTCAAAGACAGACATCTTCCCGAGGTAAGGCTCTTCAGCCTTGAGTTCCAGACTCAACATGGAGTGTGAGAGTGGGGGAAAGCTGAATTGTTTCTGCTGGAAAAAGGACTCAAGAAGCTCAAATTTCTAAGTCAATAAAATCCTGTCAAGTACTGTCCAGACAAAATCCTGTAGATCCTCAGAGGCTGCTGTGCATGTTAACTGTACCAGATGGTATTCTTTAATGATCTCTTCTCAGTCAGCACTGCATGGTTTTGAAGTAGTCCATAAAGTATTAAGCATAATGAAGAGCTCTAGAGTCAATCAATAATCGGATTGCTATAACCTTGTGATGGCTTTGAGGTGTGAGACACTGAAATCCAGCAGGACACAGGCTCTTATCTATCATTTGCCTAAGCCTCATTTACCACTCACATTAACAGCTTAATTAGCACAGGTTAGCTGTATTGATCTGGGAAATCTTCATGACATTTAACTGATAAAACAAAAAGAAGAAAAAGCAAAAGACCTTTTTGTCGGATCCCTTGTTTTTCAGTAAAATTCCATCATGTCAAAAAGAGAATAAATAAAAAGGAAGCTTTCCTAAGTGTAATATACTTATGAATAAAATTATTAGAGGGCTTTCACTTTCCTAATACCACTTCCCTTTGCTCTTGGTTTGCCTGTTGCTGATTTCTCATGCTTGAGAAAAGAAGAGTAAGATAAGTTTCTCTAAGACTACTAAGTTCAATTTTTCTCAAAGGATTTTATAAAGTTCAGATGGGTAGCCCTGAAATGGGTTTTTTGGGATGCCTCTGTTTTTTCTTTCTGATTAGATGCCAGGGAGTCTACGAAAGACTCAAAACCAGTTTCAGTGTAGACCTGGTAGATATGAGGCATTTTTCATGAAACGCATAAAAAGGCTCTACTTCCTGTGGTCTTGCCACAGCATACAGAGCTTCCACAGTGATTGTGTAACTGTACCCATCGTGTGGGTAATGGAGCAGGAGAGCTGCTGTGAGCTGCCATGGTGCAGTGGAAATCCATGGAATTTGGCATCCTATTAATGCCTGTAAATGAAAAAATCTGTGGTGACTAACAGAAAAGTAGTACTATTGAAGACATAGAAAAGTTATTTATGATTTTAGAAAAGTTCAGGAGAATTTTTGGATTCATTAAAATTTAGGAATTAATGGTGGTTACCATCAAAACACATGTGAAATACTTGTAGAACTGCCAAATTAATTTAATTTTTGAGCTCTTGCCTGAATTTTGTTGCTCAGCTGGATCTAAAATCAAAGGTCTATTTTTCTCTCACCATCCATTTAGGTTTTGGGCTAATGTCTGAATTTCCTGACTTGTACTTGCAAGATCTTGGAGAAATCATTTTCTTGCTTTGTTTCATCTGCACAGACTGCACCGGATAGTCAATATTCCATCCTCTATTCAGTTCAAAATCCCTTTTCTGAACCTCTATTTATGTGAATAAACATAAGATTTTTAGAAATATGTTGATAGTTATGAAAGGCTGGAAATCTAATACATAAAATCACCATCGGGAGTCTGAGAATGAACTTTTGACTGAAAAGTTGTCCAAAAGCACTATATGTTTAAGATCAAAATAGCTGTGTGGGTATAAAATGAGACTTCAACACTTGTGCCAATTTGAGTATACTCGAATAACATAGTAATCCTGGGGAACTAATGTAAGTGTCTTTATTAATCAGTAGCCTAATGTAATAATCTGGGCTACTTTAATCTTGTTCTGAATCTTCAAATCTCATTAGAAGAGTGACTTGCTGATTTGCTGAGAAAGAGTAAAATTTTTTGTTTCCAACAATTTTTATTATTTTTAACTTTTAATTATGTATTGCCCCTCTCTAGGTAATTGGTGCAATTGCCACCAGTTACACAGTTAGGCTAAATAGATGCAGTCATGTGCATGTAATTTTGATGACAGCTGTAAAAGCCTTTACTGAATTATGTGTAAGAGCGTTACAACAGATATGCAGGAGAGGAACTTGAAATTCATGGCCATTATGAAAATCATGTCTCACAAAATAAAAACTGATGAGTCCATGGTAAAAAAATTATGTCCTTATAGGCTTGGTTTGAAAGAGAAATCAGAATATTTTAAGTTAGAGCATTCAAAAGGAACTTTCAATTATGTTTTGATATTGGTACAGGGATAAGTCAAAATTGGCTGTATGCATCCTTGTCACAAAGATTACAGCTTTCTTCTAGACCAGGACTTCTTACACCACCCCGCAAACTTGGTTTTACTGCTAAGAACATGAACAAATAAACTAACATAGTTATAGACTTCATAGTAGTTTCATAGTAGCATGGCCCTTTGATTCAGCAGCAGCTGTATGACAACTCAGCTCTTTAATATAAGCCAGCATTTGCTCCTGGCTTAAAAATATTTTTTTTTTAATTTATAAAGAGTCAGCTTCTACTCTCAAATGTGTCTCTGGTTTCCCCTGAAGTCAAGATAAGGAAAATCCCACTGTTGGCTCTTGTTCATAACAAACCGAATATTGAGGACACTGGCGGAAGAAATCTGCAACAGCCTTGTTGCTAAGAAGCAGCCAAAGAATTTTCTCTCAAGATTAAACAAGAATACTTTCAATTACATTATTATTATTTTGAAATAAAAAATATCTGACTTCTGTCAAAAAGCTGTTTTCTTAACCCTAGAGACATAAGCAGTATTTTAGCCAAATATTCAAATTTTGAAGCAATGTTTTTCTAAAACACTATGAACATAGGAAAATATCTCTTAGAAAAAGCCCACTTGATTTGTAACGCCTCTATTAATCACTGTCCAGATCACAGCCTGGATGTCTCTCAGAAGCCTTTAACATCCCTGGTTTGGAATGGTTCTAGGGATGATCAATTAATATAGGTTTCAACACTAGCTACTTTTCACTAAATGCTCATCAGTAGAAGCAAAAGTTAGACAAATGTGTTAAAACAATTGCCAGAGACCCACTAGAAAAAACACAGAACACCTTACTCTGGACTCCAACTGGCCTGTTTTTATAGGGCCAAACATGAAGGTCTGCAGGAGCGCTTGCCACCCTTTTTCTTTATGCTGGCCAAGGTGTGAATTGCTGATTTCATAGAATCATGGAAGCATTGAATCATTTAGGTTGAAAAAGGAAAGTCCAACTCTGCCAAGTCCCACTAACCTGTGTCCCTGAGCACATCTTTTAAGTCCCTCTAGAGATGGTGACTTAAGTATGTCCATTGGCAGCCTACTACAATGCTCAATAACCTTTTCAGTGGAGACATTTTGTCTGCTATCCAATCTCTTTCCTTGAGGCCGTGTCCTCTTCATGTTGCTTGTACTTGGGAGAAGAGACTGACACCACCTCACTACAACCTCTTTTCAGTTGCTCCTCGTAAAACTTGTGGTCCAGACTCTCCCCCAGCTCAGTTGCCCTTCTCTGGATGTACTCCACCATCTCAATAAACAGAACATGAGATTCAAGGTGTGGCCTCAGCAGTGCCAAGCACATGGAGATGGTCAATTCCCTGGTTCTGCTGGCCACACTATTACTGATACAAGCCAGGATCCATTGTTCTTCTTGGTCACCTGGGTGTACTGCTGGCTTGCATTCAGCTGCTGTTAACCAGCACCCTCAAGTCCTTTTCTGCCAGACAGTGTTCCATCCACTCTGCCCCAACTTCCCACAGTTCAGGAAACAGTGGGACAGGCAACTGCTTTCTTCCTGCTCTTTTGCTGGGGAAACAGGAAAGAAGAGGGGCACTGGGACAGGATCACAACCCCAGGCAACCCTCTTGATTCCTACAGCAGTTTTCTATTTGCTGCCCACGAATTTTCCAGCTTCACTTTTTTTTTTTTTTTTCTCCTCCTAGTATCCTCCATTTCATCTGTGAATAGACTGTCACAGATAGCTTTCACAAACTATTTCTATTATCTTTTTTTTGCACCTCAAAACTGAACTGGCTACCTGGCCTGTCTTATGATGAAATTTGGTAAATAACTTTTGTGGACATGCCTCAGATGCTTGGCCACATCTGTGTACTCCTAGTAAGTCTGCTGCTTGGGACAGTTCATCAGCCTGGATTCTCCTTCTGGCTTTTATCCTGAGCTCACCCTGAAATATACAGACCTGGATGAGATTTGACTCATGCAAACTTTTGAAAATTTAACCTTTTGACTCATTGCTGATTGTAAAGTCAGTCTGGGAAAAGAACATCTTATGTTTCAAACTTAAACTCTTCTCCTAAGTAGAGTGGTACATTAAAAAGAAAACGGCTCAAAATTGGATCTTGGCAATTGAAGAGTGTCTACAGTTTTCTTGTGACTCTGGCAATTGCTTTCCGAGGAAACCTTTGTAATACAAGAGAATACAAACTAATTTACCATTTCTGAACAGCATAAGGTAAGCTGTTCTACTGAAACAAACCAGTGTTTATCAACAGAGCTCAACTATATGCATTATATCAAGACTAGTAAATGTGAGATGTGATACTATTGGTTACCTGAATGTATGTGGGTGCTTAGCACAAGTGCTGAGTGACTGGTGGAAAACTCAATTTGTTAAGCAAATGGCTTGAAATAAATGAAATTGGGTGATTTAGCAAGCAATCTGTCATTTTAGTTACAATTTGTTATTTTTCTAGTCATTTATTGAATGCCTTTGTTTTTTTCTGCTTTTCAGAATTTTCAGAAAAATAGTTATATTGGTTAAATTTATGGGCATTGCTAAGAATTACCCAGAACATACACCTGCCTCTTTGTTATATGATCACATGGAGTCTGTAAATCCAATCAAATCAGGTTGCAGGGTTGGCACCTCCACCTACAGGGTATTAGTGACATTCAGTGGCAGTGCCTATGAAGACCTATCCTACTTTTTTTTTTTAAGACTTTAATATGCATTAGGAAACCTGTACTATCAAAACTACAGGCTCAACAAAATTTCTGGGACTATTTCTTAAGTCCTTCATACAGGCATGCCAAAATGCAAGTAAAAATTGTGGCCTGGTAAAGAGGATGCCTTTTGCAGATTTGACTACAGCTATGGAATTATCTTACTCTTAAAAGATCACCAAGAAACTTCCTCCTCCCTACTAAAGTAAACTTTTGTCACTAAATCAGATAATCCTGACTTTCATAGGCTACCCAAAGCCAGGTTTGGGTTTGCATCCCAGAATACATCACGAAAAACAAATCTCCCTTCTTTTATAAGGGTTGCCAGTTTTCTTTTACAACTTCATACTCAAGATGTGATTATAAATTTGGACACCAAGCCATTTGCTCCAACTGTTTTTTTAACATTAACAAAAGAGTAGCAAGGAGAAAAACAAAATAAAAAAAACAAACGGAACAAGCAATGCAAAGTAAAAGGACTCTAATGAAAGCAGTAACTTACTGTAGCTACTTTCACTATCGCTGGCATTAGAAGAAACATGTTCTGCAAGAACAGTACAGCAAATTAAAGAACATAACCAAGCACCACAGAGCTGCAGAAACTTAAAAGAACTGCCGCAGTCATGCAAAGGTAGTTATGCAGACGGGAAATAAAAACTGTGCAGTGACATCACCTGAAAACACTTACATAATTTGTAGAAGTAAAATGAAAGCTTTCTCTCTTGTGGCATTGCAGAAAGAGACTATATGTATTAGCTAGTGATATGTGTCATAGCAAAGCCATATATTTTCCTGACGAGACAGCAAATGACATTTCAGATAATTTAATTTCAATGTATATTATGGTCAACTTGCATCTCACTGGATGTCTTGAGAAATTCAATGAAATCTTAGTGTCTGCTCATATCATTCCGCAGCATCAGTAATGTGCCTCCTTAATCACCATTGATGCATTGGAGCTATTTCTGCTAAACTTCCAACCTGTGTCCATCTTTAATCCCTATGCACTATCCTAAAGAGTTAACAAATTAACATGAAAGTAGTTTTGACACAAAATATTGCAATTGTATCTACTTTATGGTATTAAAAAAAAAAAAAGGCCAATGACAAAACTAAGAAAAAAAAATGGAAGAAATCTTTTTCCAAACATTGTCTAGTCTCAGGATCTGAGCTGGAGTATTAAAACTCCATTCTGGATGGATGAATAGGAATATAAGAACTATCATGATGGGTCAGTCTTGTGGTTTATTAAGTCAGATGTCCTGTTTCTATTATCATGTAACAATAATAATAATAAAAATAGTAAAAGGAAATACAATACAAAAGGAAGGTGCCATCTATTTCCTGTAATGTTACTGTTGCAAAATTGCAGTCAGCAGACTATTTATAGTCAGTAAGATCATGCTATATGATCTCTAGGAAGTCTGCAGTACCATATCAAACAGTGGTTTTAATAGTATCTCTAGTAGAAATGCTGATTACTTTGCACATGCAAGATCGTTTTACAGTTGAAACTTTTCAGCTGATCCAGGACATTTAAAAGCCAGTGGCATAATGGCTGTACATCTGAGAACAACCTGGGATGATAAGAAAGATCAGGAACAGTGTCAAGACCACCTATTCTCTGCAAGGTGCTCTATTTCCCTCATATATCAATCTAATAGCTTAGGATTCATAAATTGAGAATGATGTGGCTGCTGGAGCAGCAGAAATGGGAGTGTATGATATCTGATAAAAACATTAATGGAAAGCCTTGATCTTGGGCTTAGGAAGAGGCTTTAAAAAATTTCCCTTACATTTTGAAGAAAGCAGCATATTGACTTTCAGACATTTCATAGCAAGTTGACAAGTTTTATCTCAAGCTAATATGTATACAGGGCCCCGAAGAACATTATTTAAAAAAGAACAAATATCCTTCATAGTAAGAACTGTCATTAAAAAGCACATCTGAGTTGAATAGTAAGAACTGTCATTAAAAAGAACATCTGAGTTGAATATTAATAGAATTTGTATGGGTGGGAATGTCTGTAGATGTGTCAGGAATTGATAACTAGGTGCAATATTAATAGAGGAACTAGAGCCTATACAATACCTCTGTGCTACTTTGTCCCATATCAATTTGCAGAATTTAGTCACATTTCAAATGGTTGGATGATATGCAGATTTGTAGTTTTAAGGACATAAATATTCAGGAATGTTATCAGATGAGAAGAATTTTACTTTTCTCTGGAAGGGAAGGGTCTACGTTTGTTGTTAATGAGCTGCTATGACATCTAAATGACCACAAAATGATTAAAATTCAGGTGGTAGTGACATATGTTGTCGATCTGACAAAACTAGTCTTGCAGAACTGTTCTTTCTTGCACAAGAGATGAAGCTTTCATCATTAAATTGTGAGCTACTGCATTGCTTAAAGCGAAACCATTAAAATGTCTGTTCAACAAATCAGTCAGAAACAGAATGATCTCCAAAAGTGTGTACATGGATGTGCATTCCTGCAATTAAAAAGCACATACAAAACAGTAGATGATGCAGCATTAACATTCACACACATTTTGCTCCAATTACTTGGTGCTTAAGAAAAGGAATGAGAACTGAGGGAGAAGCAGCCAAACACATGCAAGTGGCATTTTCTTTAAATTATTTAGCTCTGGATACAGAATATAATATAGCTATATATATATGTAGAAATAAGCAGCAAATATTTCATTCCATACAGTTTTTCTAGTCTAAATTTCAAGGAAGAAAAATGGTTTCTGAGCAATGATCTGGCATGTTACACATTCTGCAATGCCAAGTCTTGAGACAGGATTGCTGCATCAGAAAAAGAAATTGATTAAGGTTGCGTGACAGAGAATAGGTTGCTAATGATGAAATGGGTCCAAAACTAGCTTTGAAGAACGCATGGTCTTCTCTAGCCTGCAAATGACTTCTTCCATTAATAACAAATCTAAAGTCCAGCAAAGTAACAAACACTCCCATGCAAAAAGCTGAAAATGCAGAAGCAACAGCATAAAATAATTTTCTATTGATCTCCTCAGGACGTGATCATGTCAAAATGTTTAACTTTCCCTTTAGATGGAGAGGGAGGGATTGCTGCTGAAAAGAGCAGTCTAGGCAGCAAAACACATTCTAGGTATGCTACTCTACTGAACTGCCATGATGGGAACAATAACATACTGTCAGAAACAAAAGGTGTTATTACAAAAGAAGTGAAAGTGTCTGCTTGATACACTGTATGTTATTTAATACTGTCATGCAGAACGAAAGGATTGAAACATTTTTAATGCATTCACAGCTGGGTAACAAATAAAACTCTATCTTGTGCATGCTAGGAGTGGAGGGTCCTCAGAGAAGGAACAGAAGCCAAAACAAAACAAAACAAAAAAGGGTTTACAGTGACCATTCCTGGGAACTTACTCAGAGTCTTTGTTCCATAACCGTCGTCACCTAATCCGGGGATGTCCTGCACGGAAGTCCCCAGAGAGAGCAATGAGAAAGGAAGAACAGCCGCAGAAGAGGAAGGAAGAAGTCAGTGGAGTTGAAATGGATACTACCATGACTGACCATGTTGATTGAGCAATCTGGATCCCTGCCTTTTCTTTCTTAAACAAATTTAGACCCATGTTCTATGGGAATTCAGCCAATGAAAGAGGCAGCGACCGTGATAAATGCCTTTTGGAGTTCTGAGGAAGAAGGAACAATGAAATAAATAAAGTTTCAGAAACTATCCTCACCGCATAAATTTAAGAGAGAATTTTTCGGGAAAAAATAAAGGTGATTATTTGGCCTTGGAACTAGTATATATTCTTAATATCACCAGTTGTCTATATAATTTAAGCGAGCGATAAATGCTTGTGAAGGTACACATTCCAAGATTTGATTTACTTCTTTAAGCTGTTAGCATGATTGCTTCATTTAATTGTTAAACTTTCAGTGAAGCTGCTCATGGCAGTCCACTTGGAGAATATCAAAGCCAAAAAAGAAGCAACCTTTTAAAAAATAATAGTTTAGTTTAGTTTAGTTATGTGAAAAAAAATCATATAGGCCTTATTTTCAGCCAATTCTGATCTGGGAATATTTCTGAGAGACAAGTTGGATTTATGAGAGGTGCCACAATAACTTTGAGGAGCCACATTTGCTCTTCTAAAAAGCTAAAGTCACTGCTTTATTCTTCTGAAAGTGGTATTTCCAGAGATGAAAGGACTAGATGGATCCAAACTGCAGTCATACATTGGTCACAGTAGTAATACCTCTCCTGCCTGCCTACAACAGGTATTTGCCTAGATGTGTGGGATACTGGTATCATGCGTGTCACCCATTTTATGTGCTGCTGCATGTGACATTGTCTCCAAGAGGTTACTTACGTTCTGGATCACTTGTTTCCTGCTCACTCTGCTCCTTGCTCTTGTAGAATGGGAATTTTCGTGAAAAGATGAAGTTCTTTTTACGCTTGTCATTGAATGACTGTGAAGGAGAAAAGGCATGGGGCAAAAACAGGGACGTCTAATTGTTGTCACACTCATGCTGACAAAACAACTAGTTTGTAAAAGTGGAGAGAACTGTAGTGACTCAAATCAGTACAAAACAAGTGGCTGCAGAGAATCAGAAGTGGTTTTGTGGTGAGGTCTGCAGGTTGAAGGCAAAGCCTCTGCAGACTGGATTGATTAGAGTCTAGAGGTCTCAAGTCGCAACCTTCAGCTCCTCTCTTGGAAACTATCGTGTTTGTCTTGTTCAGATCAAAGGCTACAGATGGTTCAGCACACTTTGAGATCAAGCTATCCATCTTTAATCATAGCAGACTGTGCACAGAATTAATTAACTGGCTGAAAAGAATAGGCTGGAAAATAGAAAATGGAAGCCTTTGATTTGCTTGTAGTATGTGGATTCAGTCCTGTGTCAATTAAGATAAATTCTTTACTGGTAGCTGCTGTTGATTTAATAATTTTTTAATTCAACCTCTTAATCAACAGCTTCTTAGATGTGTTTTAATACTTTTTGGAGCATAATTAAAAAATACTTGGTTTAATTTTGTACATGTATATTTACTCACTAGGTTCTTCTGTATATGCTTCTAGTTTTATGTGATTCAGAGATGGAATTGTGCTGATAAGCAGTATTTCATTGTACACTGAGCAACACATATTGCTGTAATTCTTCAAATGGAGAATTAATATGAAAGAGATTGAGTTTGTTTACATGATAAAACCTTTGACTTTGTAGATAGTCGAAGATCTCCTAGCACTGTGGTGTGGAAAAGCAGGATATGCCTACTTGGGACATTTATTTCAGATACTAAATGAGTAAATAGGGTCAATTGAAAGAAGCTGGCATTTCTAGAGGGCACGTATGCAGAGCTGCAAATAGTGTTTATCTGAAGTGATCTGTGTTGTCAGTCAGAAAACATCCTATACTCTCCGTTATACTGAACATATACAATGTCTAGACACAGGACCTAGCCTATCCTAGCCTAGGATCCTCCTATCCTTGGAGGATGACCTCCAAGGGAGCAGAGACCTCCTTAATTAAGTTAAATGACCAATCTTCTGTGTTTGTCATTGCTCAAATTGAACATGACCAGTATTTGGCTCCAATTCTAAAATGGAATATATTAAGAGTGTCAGAACATAATTTACTTTCTTACATTTTGGAAGGACAGTATAAAATGGAGTTTAGAATATATATTTCTAAAAGATGCGCACTGAACATCTGCATTAAAATAGTTTTAAACTCGTGTCACAAAAGTTTCATGCCACTTTTACTTTTCAAGCATATTTAAAGTTTAGTAACCGAAAACAAAGGAAAAAATGCACATGTAGAATAAATGATCCATGAAAATCTCTCAGAGTATGCAAACATTCAATGTGAAATTAATGTGGAGGTCATGCACAAATAATCCAGACAGCATGCAATTTCAAAACAAAGCAAATATGAAAGGAAGCCAGAAGAAAAAAAAAAGAAAGCACATGAAGGATTAAAGTAATCTGTGGATGAAAGCAGGACTGACATGCACATTACATCACTATAATGACCTAAAGGACATAATTAAAATGTGTTTTCTGTGATATATTTTTTTTATTTTTCCAAAGAAAGGAATGTAGCATGTTAACATTTCTGTTGTGAAAATGTTTGTCACGATTCATCATTTGACATAGTAATACTACTAGCATTACACTTTTAAAGGGAAAATAAATATATACACAATAACACCTCAAGAAGCAAAGGGATCTTAAAATGACAATCACTTCATTACAGAATGCCATTTCACTTTGGAATTCAAGAGAATGTTATCAAATCAATCAATAAATATGCTGTGTTTCTCAGAGATCATATGAGGAATAACACTTATATATATTCCTTTTCAACTTTTTTCCCCAACAGTCCAGAGTAAAAATGTCAGAAAGTACATTTTCACCAGAAAAGCATGTATTTTTTCACACTTTTGCATGACTTAGCAGTATATACTAAATTAGACAGATATACTATAGAATTATATGAACTTTTTTTCCTTTTGCAGTTTCAAGTACTGGGTTTTTTTTTTAATAAGATCGTATTTCACTTCGATTTGGATTATCAAAGTCTGGCAAATAGTAGGAGATGACTATTATGTGCAACTATGTCACTGCATTTACACCTGTAAAAAGCCTTGTTCCTAAAATAAAGCTGAATCTAGTTACATTAATATCCATAACCTAATATGTTTATGCATGTGACAATATTTCTATAGATTAAAAAATGTGTATATTCATAATGATGACCACATATGCTATCAGAGTGTAGTCAGAGGGTTTACATTTAAAATAACAAAGAAACTGTAAAATATTATAAAACAATAAAATGGGTCTGATTCTGAAAACTTAAAGAAATAACTAGTCCTTGGTATTAACTGAATGGGCTTACCAAATGTTTATTTTCTTGTACATTGAGTGCATGTTTCTGAACGAGAAACCAAAGACAGGAGGCTTGATTTGGCTTTTGTATCCCATATAAACGAGATCAAACTCAGGCTGATGGTCTCCACCTTAAGGATATGAAATCCTGAAGACATCCAGCAAAATGTTTTTTAGAGATATCACTATTTATATCTCTAATGTATAGAGATAAGGGGTTTGACAAAGAGAAGAGGGAGACTCATACAGGATAAAAACATGTTTCTGTTGCATACTACATGGTAATTCCGGATTTTGCTCAACTGGTGGAGGAGTAGAGACCAACACTGAGTGCCTATTTTCCTTTTTAAGAAGGGAACATGTATATGAAGGATTGAGGCAAAGTGAAACTGCAAAATTCAGATGTGTCTCTGAGAAATTTTATTTCTATGCAAAGGAAAAATTTGAGACCTTTTAAATACTCTGGAGCTCCCTATGCTTCTAGAAAGCTGTGAAATAGATGTAGGGTAAATGAGACAGAGGTATTTGCCTACATCTCTCTGTCTGAGACAAAAGTTGAGTGCAGCTGGAATTAAAATTGTAGTAGCAAGCTAGGCTTGATTCAACAGCATTTATGCAGGCAGAATTTCTGAAAGTCAGTGAAAAAGTGCCTGAAAATGGATCCCTATGTAAGTCACAAGTTCTTTGCCATGAATGATGTAAAAGGCTGTAACGGCAGATAACTCAGGCATTTCAGTCACAATGAAAAACCTGTACAATATATTACTTTCATACATCACTGTCATCAGGTCACAGAGATTACCACTAACCAAGGATCTGGCATTAGTAGCACTTTAAATAGACAAGTGCTGAAGACTTTAAAAGCAAATGAAATTTTCAAGTACTGTTTGACAATAGAACAGTGACATTACATCATTCATAACATTTGAACTGTGATGAAGAAGAGTCTCTTCTCAGAAAAAAGGTGGAAAAAAGCTTTCACTGATGTTGTGGCTTGAACTCTTGTTTGTTACTACTTAGGTGTAGACTGTGTTTTGAAGAAGCCAAGAAAAATAATTGATATGAACAATTCCTTGACCAAGTATCCCCAGATGTCCCCAGTTATGTAAGCCTGGGTTACACATACCAACCTTCCCTGGTTGTGACAGACATTAAACCACTGTGTGTTTCTTTTTCTCGAGAAACTGCTTCGGTACTTTGTGTCAACATTGATTTTGTATTCTAAATGCTTTTCCCTAGGCACAGCAGCCATTTATATATTTCCCAACAGATAATGGGATAGTAGTTTTTAAAGGAAATTTTCATGTAACATCAAATAAACAATCCAATTTCAAAATTTGCTTTATAGTGGTAATCACCACAAAAAATGGCATCTCAGTAATTTGATAGTTGCACCATACTGCAAAAGGTTGCTGTTTGAGCTTCTTTATTTAAAAAAAAAAATTAAATTTTTTTTTCTTGAAAATGTGCTCTTGACAGAGGTTGTCCTCTTTAAGCTTTGCAGAAGAGCCTAATATGTTGGAGAAAGATTTCTTGGACTCTCTCTTCTAAAAGCCAATAAAATGCAAACTAATTTGAGAATACTTTCTTTTGCTGCTTCACTCAACCAATGGTAATCCTCAGTCATGAGCTGGGAACCAGTGTTCAGGGATCAACTGAGAGAAAGCCGTTCCAGACCACTGGCTGTGAAATTCTTTTTTAGAGGGTGTAGATGAATTTCACAAGCCATCTATTTTTAGGCAGGTTTGAGCTATGCTTTAACCTAGTTTCTGTGTTATATGATTATGTATGTCAGTTTTGTTCTGAGATTGGTCTAGCAGTACATATGAGAAATTATTTTACTGCTTCTCATCTGCCATGTGGTGTTTTTTTTATTCTTCTCCTTTAATTCTTTGTTTTAGCCTAACTTAAATAAAAAGCCTTTACTTATACAGCATTCTACAAAAAATCTACAAAATTTATTATCAGCACTATGTCTCTGCAATCCTTTTATCTATATTTAATTGACACTTTTTGTATTAGGGACATTCATTTACTTGTTTCAACACTGGCTTTAATAAAGGTTTGGGCACTCAAACGCTGTTAAACCTCTACATTTTATGTCTCTCACGTAATACCAACAAGTTGCACTGGCACCAGAAAGAAAACTTTCGTACTGTAACAGACTCTCAGTGTTATTTCTCCTTTCAAATGCATATATCACCTCTCTGCTTTTATAGTGAGCTTTTTCACTTGGTAATCCCAAGCACATGATGAATTTGAAGTTGCTAGAACAAATATCTGAAGAGTCCTATGTGAGTCTATTTCCTTCATGTGAGAAGCAGTTTGGCACATAGCATGGCAGCATGATTTGGGGGACATGGGTCACACCACACCTTGGCACATTCTGCCTCATTGTCCCATCTGTAATACTGGGACCATGGCAGCGACCCTCTAAGTGATTTTTGTAGGGACCAAGTCTACACTATGACCTGGTGGATATGTTTGGTAAGGCCACAGTAATTTCTTTTATTAAGAATGAAGTATACTGAAGTTAAGTGACTTGACCGAATCTAGAGGAAAGCCAATGCTACAGAGCCACTCTTGCTTTCCTGCTGTAACCACAAACTCGGGCAGCGACTGGGCTCGCACAGAGAGATCACTTCACCATGTCTGTGCAGACACAGAAGATAAGCTAAGGACTTCTTAGTGGCAAGTGTAAGCTGGTTTGTATGGTGATCACACAGTATATTCTTTAAGATGTAGATCTTTCATTCTCAGTCTGAACACACAGTTACATGCTGGCAAGAAACATCTGTCAACTTCCCTATGTCTTTTATGAGATGCAATGGGAAGGACATTGCTATTCTGTTAAGTTCTGCCTTAAATTTTCTTATACTTCAGACGTTTGAAAAAAAAGTAGTGCTTGGGCTGCAGTCACGCCTGATTGAATTTTTACACCATGATCTCTTTTGATAAGTGAGAACAAACTGGGTGAGAAGAAGCTCAGATGAAGGTAACTCTACTTGCTTGCACGAAGCTGCAGGGAGATTTGGGTATTGGCAATGAAAAATGAAAAAGTAGAAGCCTGATTAAAAACTCCATGCTGTATAGCTTCTCCAAACAAGGGTAGTGTGGCCTAGTATTCATGAGAATGAAATAATAATCTTTTTTTTAAGTCTGACATTGCCACTTGTCAGCCAGCAACTTGATTCCTAAGAGACCAACATTTAAACCCAACACAAACTATCAGGGAAACAGAAAGATGAATACTTTCAAGACAGCATATAAACCCATTATTTCCAATTCTACAAACATGTACTTAAACTGATAGAAGTTATGAAGGGAATATTCATCTGTGCTAACTTGCATGGCATTGTTGTTAGCAGGATTGAAATGCCAACATAAAAACTTGCATAGGTGACAGCCAAGGTCATTTACATGTATCTGAAGGTTGTACACAAAGATGGTGAGAAGGAATTGTTCAAACAAAAGCACTGAAATTAATAGTATAAAAATAAGAAAGCTCCTTGACAGTGAAATCAATTTGGATGTAGAACAATCTGCCCCAAGGGAAGCAGAAAAGCCTAGTTCAATTTTTTCACATTTAAAACAAATCTACTAATCTTCAAGACTGTGGGGAATAACACTGCAGTGCCTGGAGTGGATAGGGTGGTGAAGGAAAAAGAGCTAAACAACAAGTTTTTCCAGCTCTGATGTCTGTGTTTCTGTGATGAGATGCTCACAGACCCAACATCGCAGAGTGGTGCTGCAGTCCAGCGTGGGCTTGGACCTAGCTGAGCTCATTGCAGCTATATGGCCAGTGTGAAGGTCTTCCTTTCCTCCTCGAGTCAGAAAGTGTATTGGTTGTTTGGCAATGTTGTCTCAAATGTTCCTCTACTCTGTTCAATATTTTTCCCCCGAAAAGTTTTTTCCTGTTAGAGCTGAAGCATGTCATCAGCCACTGATTTCTAATAAATCAGTAATAATTTGCTAATAAATCTTTGCACATGTGAACCTGTCTCAGCATCCTTCATGCAACAGCTATGTGGAAAGATCCCCAAGGATCAATGGTAGCATTTGTGTGCACTTGGCAAAGTTTCAGGACTGTCTGATCATCAGTCCAGGCCCGCAGGTTTTCCTACAGTATACTGTAGGACCTTTATTCACTTGATCTTCGTTCCTCAGTTTTGATCAGGTATTTTCTGAAATCTTTTTCATAACTCTCATTCCCAGTTGACTGTTGGTGTTTCTTTAGGCTTTAAAATGAGATTGAGGGTTTTGGTCTTTATGCTGTCTTTTGGAGTAATTTCACTAATAAAGACATGAAAGATGTTAATTATCTGTGCGATTAAAAAAACACCAACTTACTCCTTTATCACTAATTTTTTCAATCATTTATACAATCAAGTGCTGTGTACTTGTGCAAGTGCAAACTACTGCATTAAGTGGACCATTGCATAAGTTTCATAAAAATCTTTATCCTTATTTTATGAAGTAGTAGTGAAGAAGGATTTACAATACCTACATGTTTTCAGACTACTTACAGGAAGATAATTGGATAAGATAATCTTTTGAACTTCTCTTTTGAGTTAAAGGAAGAGTCTTTGCACTCACAGGTGACTGGTGTAGCAGGCCGAATTATGGCAAAGGTCTGGCTCAGAAGACAGTGAATTATACCAGTCTCATGGTTTTCATTTAAGACATTGATTTATTTAGGCCTTACTGTAAGAGTTATGATAAATAAAGGCAGGGGCAAATAAACCCAAAGTCAATCTCTAAGAGACTGGCTTGAGATCTGTGTAGGAGATGAAGCTCTACATCTTCCAGTAATACATCTCCCATGACTAGTCGAGATCGATTTTGCCTTTGATCCAGGCTGGCAGTTGCTCTGTCCCTATAACCTTCCAAACACGGCCTGTGAGTCACTAAGTCATTCATCACTGAGGTGCTCACATTTAAGTGAGCTAGAAATAAAGATGTAAAATACAGAGTATGTACTTTTGAATGAGTTTTAATGCATAACTTCATACTTCTGGAGCTTTGTGTGAAATCTTACTAGAAGAAAACTCTGTTATCTTTCTAATTGTTTGACAATAACTATTGCAAAAACTATATTTTTTTTCTTTTCAACCAATGTTTTAGAAAAAAAGGCAAGGAACTATGGTATTATCTATACATACATACAAATTCCCTACCATTTAATTCAGGATATTAGACAGAAAGTTATAAAAATAGCACACACATGAAGTTAAACTCTGCACAAATTTCTGCTGGAACAGCTTACAAGAAAAAGAATTAACTCTCAGCTGTAAACTTTGGTATTTTACCTGTTCAAGCAAATTTTCATCATGTTATATTTAATCTATGATCTATTTAAACATTGCATAATATATTTTTATGTCAGTGACTCTCCTAAACAATTCTCTTACCTAAGCAGGGATGGCACAAACTTCCAGAGGAATAGATAATACAGATATTATAGCCCCCAATATTATAGCCACCTAAGAAACAGTATTATCCTATAAATAAAACTCCACGCAATTATCAGGATGAAAAAACTGTAAAATCTAAAAAATATGTATTTCTATTACTCATTAACTGAAAAAATTACTCTATTAGTATTGCTTTGACTGACAATCTGCCAATAGGCAGAAATATTTTAATTATCTGGATAAATTTAATCACAAATCTTTTATTTCTCATAGTTGCTACTCTATTCCATAACACTTACAAATTACAGACATATAGAATTTGTACTTCTCAATAAAGTAAAAAATGGAAAACATACCCAAAGATTTTATACAATAGTATTTTTCTTCAATTTGAAAGTCATTCTTTCAAGTACTTGTGCTGGATTTTTCAAAGAAAGCTATAGAAATTTATTTCTTTACTTCAGCTGAGTAAAAGCCTCAAATTTGACCTGAAAGTATTTTTCACAATTTCTAGAACTGTTTCACCTTCCTAAAAAAACAGATTCTTTAAGGCATACCGGTTCCCTGCCAGAATCAACACTTCTACTGTGACATAAATTAAAACTGAAGATTCACTTTTTTCCTTCATTTTTTACTGTGACCTGGGCCCAATGGGCATTTTTATTAAATTACTGCATGTCTTTGAGTGCCTCAAGATATCTTAGAGCAATGAGACACTGTACAGTTAAATTTTCCTGGCTCTGTGCTGTTTTATCTTTTTAATTTCATTTGATTACTTCAGCACATAAGTGAAGTTGATGCTGATGACAGCAGTATTTCTAATGTACCTTGGAGAAATGCTGAGCAAGAAGTGTTCAGCTCAAGGGGAATGGTCAGGGTGGTCCAATAATGCAGGCTCAGGTAAATCCAAAAGTGCAGCCGGCATTCGCTGCCTGGCAACAGCTCCAGCTATCATGAAGGATGAAGACAGAGTTCTGAGTGATGTGAAAATGCATGAAAGAGTAAGGGCAGCTGGACAAATGAGATCCAGCATTTCCTCCGATATGGGAAGTAGTCTCCTCTCAGAAACAAGCTGTTCCACAAACAGGGATGCTGCTGAGATCTGATTCTTTCATGACATCCAATAACACTCCTGTTTTGGAGGTCTGACAGATCTTGACAGGACTTAAATCTGACACAGAGAAAATCAAAGAATCATAGGATATCCTGAGTTGGAAGAGACCAACAAGAATCAGCAAGTCCAACTCATGGCCCTGCACAGGACCATCTGCAAGAATCACACCACGTGCCTGAGAGCATTGTCCAAATGCTTCTTGAACTCTGTCAGTCTTGGTGCTGTGACCACTTCCCTGGGAAGCCTGTGTGCCCAACCACACTCTGGGTGAAGAACCTTTTTCTAATACCCAACCTAAACCTCCCTGACACAACTTTAGGCCATTCCTTCGGGTACTATTGCTGGTCACCACAGAGAAGAGGTCAGTGCCTGCCTCTATTTGTCCCCTTGTGAGGATGTTTTAGGTTGCTATGAGGTTTCCCCTCAGTCTCTCTCAGAAAGATGACCCTGTGAACTACAGGCTGAGTGTTACCAGCCTCTCCAAATTAGCGACTTTTTGAAGGTACTTAAATTGCAGATTTTTTCCTACTTCTATTTTTGCCCCAGTACCAATCATTTTAGGAAATCCATTCCTTCTGTCAAATATCTTTAGAAAAGAAGTGCAAAGAAAAGTGGTTCAAAATCCACCGCAAATGTGGAAAACTTTTAGCTTATCAACTACAGAACTGCTTATCCCTAGAAGTAGTGAAGCTTTATACTTGGAAAACTTAAGCCTAATAAAACACTGATGTTAGAAAAAACCATTATTAGGCAGAGAGAGAATAGACAGTCTAATACACTCTTCTAATTTCTTTATGATATTCAGGGATTCAGTTGAGATTACTGCCTTTTTCTCTGCATTGATACAACCAGAACTGCTGAAGTGAACTACTAGCACAGTCACTGTACCTGAGATCAGGGCAGGTGTGATTGCAGGTTCTGCTCATTGACAATGAAGACAAAGAATCCAGTCTCCATATACACTCATAGAAGAAGAAATAACAGCAGGCTTAAACTGCAGCACTTCAGCCATTTCTAATGATGAGGAGAGTAAAGCACTGAAGTGGGCTGTTTGTGAAGAATATGAAGTGTCTGTTGTGGCAGGTTTTTAAGCAGATTAGACAAATCTGAGAGACAGAATGAAGTTACAGAAGACACGCAGGGATTAGGCTCAGTGGCCACCTGAGGTTCCTACAGACCAGTTTTGCTCTGATTTGATGACTAGAGCTGAAAATATAATGATTTTTCTAGAACATAAATTGTTTGGAAGTAGGTGATTTATTTATTTGGGCTGTTTTTTTTTTCTTCGCCCTCCCCCCATATACTTAATAAACTGTCAAAAGATGTCCTATGTCAGTGACTAGACATTGGCACTTCGAGCTTGGGGGAGAGGTACATTAAGAACACTGAGAGTTTTGTTTACTCTAAAATACAGAATTTGCTATCTCAGTGAAGTTTTGCTTTTTCCTTTCATGCCTCAGTGCAGTGTTGCCAAAATGACAAAAAAGCAAGAGGATGATCTTGCATTGGAGGCAGGGCTGTGGTATCTGTAAACAGAATCTGCTCATAAGAAATATTATTCAATGTTATCAAGCTTCTTACTGTCACAATAAATGCATTTGGAGGCATTTGAAGAGGCATTCTGAAGTGTGATGTAGGTGATCTGACTGGAATATGAAAAGAACTTCAGATGACAAGCTAAGTGAATAGGAAAAAAACTAATGGGTAGTGAGGGAGCAATATGGTGTGGGTCACAGCCCAGGACCTGCACTGCTGGATGAGCAGCACAGCTGCTGGGAGGGATTTTGGAATAATGGAGCCCTTTTCTTGGCAGGCACCTCATCCCTGTTTGGCACCCTGCTGAGCAGCCTTACTAGGGCAGGCGCCCATCTGGAAATGCTTCCCAGTAAACAGGGGCTGAATCCTGACACACACGTTAAAAATTGAGAGATTGTGAGAGACATGACTTTCATTTCATTGGGAAACAAAATTGGGTATTTTTCCATAAGAAAATATTGTGGAGTCACAGGCCAAATAAGTGTGAAATGAAAAGACATGTGGTATAAAAAAACAGTGCTCTGTATAAAATTAAGTTTTACCTAAACATTGTGTTTCCACACTTCTCTGGAAACAGGCAACATCCATGAGTATTAGTAAAGTGAGATGTTGCTAAAGATCTTTCAAAGCGCTACAGTTTTTAGTGTAAAAATATTTTCAAGAGACAGTCAAGAAAGTGTATATAATCTGACAGGGAGAAAAGCCAAAGGTGCTATTTTTGTCTCCTGAAAGACCTGTTGTAATTATAACAGTTTTAAAAAAAAAGCAGATTATTGGTTCATCTCTTTTCCCTCTGTAATATTTCCATCATTTGACACTCACTCTTTTTTGAATTGGCAAAAATTCTGAAAAGCCCTCAGAAACTGTGGGTTTTAGGATTAGAAAAGGAAAGGCTATAATTATTCAGCCTAAAGCCTATGGTAGAATTCAGTATGCTGCTTTGGCAGATATATAACCCTGCTCATAGCTACTCATATGTTCTGCTCCTTTTGGTGCAAAGGTGAGCATCAGAAGATACTTGTGATATGATTTTGAGTTCAACATAGCATAAAACATACTTTTTAATTAAGTCTGTGCTTACATAACTTCTGTAGCTTCCTCCAACAGAAATTCCAGCAGAAATATCAGACACAAAACTTTGAGCGGCTCATTTTTCCATTGACTATCCATAAGACCAAAGTCTGGGAAAGTAGGGAAAGTAAATACTTAGGAAATCAGAACTGTGTTATCTTCCTTCTTTTAAAACTTATGTTTGGAACTCTAAGGTGCTCAGTGTCATGGAAACCCTTTGCTGCAGCAGCACAGAGCAGCTGTAGGGAACCAGAGGGGAGGACTGGTTGCTTTGATATGCCAGCCACCTTCAGTAACAACTAGAAAAGCTGCTAAACACCACTACAACAATTACATGAATGAAACTAGAGGCTGAACTTGATCAACACAGTGGAAGCACAATCTTTGCTTGGTGAAATGTCTGTTTATGCAAGCATTTGTATTCTTTTTCTTACTACACAGGTGTTAACATCTCTAACTGGTTTGACATCTGTAAAAATATTGATAGCACTTGGATTCTGATGATGTTTCTGAACCTGAAGAAATAAGTTTCCTTTGATCAAAAGAAAGAGAACATGAAAGAAAAGTAGCCCAACTGGGTTAAGCCAGATTTCCAGTTAGTCTCTTAGCTTTTTCTGAAATTGTCTGATAGCAGATGTTTCAAAGGAAAAGTACAAGTTACATGATTCTTCCCCTTTTATAATGACTCGGTGTTTTGAAATCAAGTGTTAAAAGTTGCCATTGGTTCCATTGCTTGCTAACTTACCTAATTCTTTTATGTTATTTATTTTTATACAACATCCTGTAATAATGAGCATCAGAGTTTAATTATGCATTGCATAGGAAGGTATTATCTACTACCTTACTTAAAACCTGAGATCAGGTTTCCCTGGAGCTCCCTAATTATGATTCATATTCCCTGGTTTTGTATCCATCCTGATTTTGTACACTTTAAGTTCACAAGCCATGGATTGAAGGTATCAAATGAAACAAATTTAAAACGTTATAAATACTCTAAATCACATTTTTAAGAAGTGCTGAACTAATTTTCCAGATGAAGTAATGCAAGTTCATCTTGAAAAAGAGGAACTTTGGGTCTTTGAAAAAATTATCCTTTAACTTTCTCTGCTAACAGGTTTGTCAACTGTATTGCTGAGCATTCTTAAACACCTTTCCAGTGAGACACAAGGTACTGATCAACTACAAATGTCACCCCATCTGCAATACTTACTTTGTATCTTATCTTCAGATTTGTATTTAAAAAAAGAGGTATAAACAGAAAATGCATAAGAATTTATAAACCTGTAGAAAACTGGACGTTTTCTACTTTAAAATCATTGTTATCTCAAAGAAATTTTGGTACTATTTCAGGAAACCTTTGCTGTGGGTTATTAGCTCTTGAAAATTGCTTTTATAGGGTAAGAAAGGAGTCAGGGCCAGTGGAGTGACTCAGGTAAAATTGCAGCAGGGTAACCTTTTATCTGTGCAAAACACCTGAGGATTCTCTGTATTCAGTTATGGTTTCTTTTTCTTTCTTTTTAAAATTGCTTCCATGCACATCTCCTGGCCAAATGTAGAAATCTCCCATGAAAAGCTTTCTCTCAGTTTCATCTTTAGAGTAAACTAAGACAGTTCCACTTGCCCACAGAGTCATGAATGTGTGAGCCAAAGGTGCTAGAGACACACGTAAGCTCATTCCTATCTAAATTTTGATTTTGAAACAAGAGAGTTTGTTTTCCTGGGCCTACTGCAGCCGTGTTTATTTAGGTTGAGTTTCTTCCAGATTTAAAAAAAAAAAAGTAAAGCATGAACAGCTTACACAACATTTTGAACACTGAAACACCAAATAGAAATGCTGACCCCAAAAAAGAACATACATGTTCAAACATCTCATTTTATGTGTTGATGCTTAATTTAACAGTGAATCCTTCTTCTCTTTGTGATCTTTCAATCACAAGCCTACACTATCTTTTCCCAAAAGTTTTGAAATTCTAGGACTTTACATACATATATGTATATATATAATCTTTTTTATAGATAAACCTAAATTTCAGCAAGTACTAACAATAGAAAGCTTGGTCCCAAAAGTTTACAATGGTCTTGGTCTGTAAATACACAATTTCCTAAACACTGAAACAAACACTGAGTGGCTGGAAGATTCATGTTACACTGGTGCCAAAAATGGAAAAATTATTTGGGGAATCAAGAGGTAATTAAATTCTTGACAGAAACACTGGAAAAAGAACTGCTAGTTATATGAATGAATTATTGCCCTGAGGCGTTGATTAGATACAGGAAACAGACATTTAAGAGATGATTCCATTGGTTATAAAACTTATTATCTCACAAAATAAGTGGCAACATTAATTTACAGGGTTGCAGAGAGTGGTCATTTCAAACTGAAAAACAGAATTCTGGCTCCTGAAGAAATGCAGTAAGATGAATCGGTTCTTAAGGCATTTTGCTGCATATTTTATACTGAATTAACTGAATGTGCAAATAATGTACAGAGGCTGAACTATGATTCCATGTGCCTTATAAGTCTGGAAAACTGGTTTCTGTCAATGCAGTTACAATTGAAATCGGGAACTGTTTTTTAGAGCAGTAACAGGGAAATATTTGCAAGTCTGAAATATTATTTTGCTGGTATGGTAGAGGCTTGGGAACCACTGCGCTAGCAACTGTGTGTTCATAGCAAGAGGAACTTCTTACCCTGGAAATCTGTCTGAAAGAATGGAATAAACTGGGATAAAGAAATTGTTATTACCATTACAGAGGGAAACTGAAGCAAGAAGAAATTAAGAATGAATATTTCAAACTAGGCAGAAGGCGATAGCAGCAGCAGGTCTGGAAGGGACAGGAAGCCGAAAGCCGTCCTTGGCAGCGGGGCTTTTCTCCAGCATTTAAGGCTAGAGGCTTATAGGGAGCGCGGCGAACAGGAGTAGGCTGACAGGGTCGCAGAGAGGGTGTCGCAGAGAGTCAGTTTGTGCGGCAGTTTGCGCAGGCAGGGCAAGCAGGTGGGGCGGCAGGTTCTGGCTAGGTAGGTGAGTTGTCTTACTGGGTTTTCTTTTCTTCTCCCTGACCCCCTCCTCTGGCCAGTAATGGTGTGTAAGCGCTCAAAAGCTGTTAATAAAAAGATCATGCCTGTTCAGACTTTACCTATGTTGAGGGATGTAGCAGTGCAGACCTCTGACTACTCGGGCTGCAGGGAATGCCTGAGCCTCCTTGTTGTCCCGGAGGGTAATACACAAAACACCTGTGTCCGGTGTGACCAGGTGAATGATCTGCTCTGCATGGTGGCAGAACTTAAGGAGGAAGTAGAAAGGCTTCGAACCATTCGGGATTGTGAAAGAGAGATTGACTGGTGGAGTCATGCTCTCTCCCCTCTTAATAATAATTCCGAGGAGTCAGAGTCTGGTGCTTCTCAATTCTCTTCAGCCCAGATTGATGGAAGCAACTTAGATGATGGGGAGGACTGGGTGAGGGTCCCTTCTCGTGGAGGGAATAAAATTCCCTCTTGTGAGCCACCTCCCTTCCAGATGCCTCCTTTCCAATTACCCTTACAAAA
>VXBA01004395.1:149718-170926 GCA_013399895.1 Serilophus lunatus | reverse complement strand
GGAATGCGGTTGGAAGGACTCTTCTCCCCAAGCAGTGGCTGAAAACAGCAGCTGACCATTAGAACCTCCCCCCTCCCCGCCACCTCGCCTTTTCCCTTGACTGCTGCGGGAGAGAAATTTTGATATAAGAAGGAGGGGGTATGGGGGGGTAAAAGGTGTCTCTTATTGTCTCTTACTCTTAAGCTCTGATCTTGTTAGTAATAAACTTGACTATTATTCCCACATGGAATCTTGTTTTGCCTGTGATGGTGATAAGCAAAGAAACTGTGATGGTCCTTATCTCAACTCACGAAACTTCTTGTTATATTGCCTCTCCTCTATTGCTGGGTGAAGGGGAGTGAGAGAGTGGCTGTAGTGAGTCCCTGGCATCCAGCCTGGGTTAAACCACTACACCACTGTAGAAAGATTTTAAACAAGCACATCAAACACTTCAGTTAACACTGTCTGTCTGTAGCAGAATGTTAGGCTGTATTACAGTGTGTCAGACTGTGATATAATGTCTTAGGTATGTAGCCATCATCTTGTGACTGTCCTGTGGCTCTGGGACAGTGACACATGACCATCTTTCCTTTGGTCTATTGGCTGTGTTAACCTAAACATTCTTTGGACTATAAGACCAGATGAATTTGCAATAAAGAGGAGACTCCAGGAGACTCCATGAGACTCCATTTTGGGAGTTCATTTGCCCACTCTACATATTGTATATAGACTGACTTTCTTTCCTGGATCCTCTGATTAACAGCACCATGCACACAAGGCCAGTGTGTTTTGTTGGCAGTTGTGGTTTCAGAGGGTTCCGACCCCTGACGCCACCAAATAGATGATTCTGGTTAAGGGATTGCAAACATGACTGGACATCTGTCAACAAGCAGGTGTTTTGCAAGCAGTTTCCCACGAATGTCATTGTCACATTGCGCATTAATTACCCACATGATCACTTGTGTCACAGGACGCATCCCAAGTCTCAAATAGAACCTATTCCCATAAGTGATTTGAGGGATCAGGAGGTTCAAAAAACTAAATAAAGTTCTGAAATTTGGAATGTGTGCCTATCCAATCCCACCCAAGTTTTCTTATTTTCTCAGTCATATACAAATTCTAGGGCTAGAAAATAACCACAGCGAAATCATATGGGAGAAAAGCTGATTGCACCATACCTATATCTCTAGGGAAACAGAGAAGACTGTACAGAAGTACAGGGCAGGGCAGGTCAGGGAAGGGCAGGGCAGGGAAGGGATAGCCACTGGACACCCAGACTTCTTGTACAAGTGCAAATTACCCATATCTGGAATATACATAGAACCAATTCCTACAGTAGGAATTAGCCAGAAAACTGTAGTCCTTCTCTGGTCCTATGAGAAGGTATGAAAGTTGTTTAGCTGGGACACTTTTACCAAGCCAAATTCCATTTAGGCACACAGGAGTGGAGAAACTCATATGGTGGTTATTTTCTTGGGATTACTTTACTAGGCTTCAGTGACCTGTGTCACAAGGACTTTCTGAGCTAAAAGTAAAGCCTTCATGACCAAGGCAGAGGCGATGGCTCTTGTGTTCTACACCCTTGGTAAGTGTATTATTGCATACACACCACCTCTGTGTCCTAAACATAAGATTTGAAGCAGTTCAGTGTTCTGAAAAAAAAAAATTAAAAAATTAATAATGATTAGGGTAAATGTAGAAATTTTAATTTCTTTTCATAGTTTAAGGCTGAAGTTGTGGCTATCTCCCAAAGGGTCTACTTTGTGAGCTGAATAAAACTATTTTTGGGAAATAAACCCCCACCAATGTACAGTGAAAGACTCTAGTATGCTCTATTACCTAGGCATGGTGTGAGGGGTGGCAAGGAGCATTCTGAAATTTCTATTTCCATTCTTGCCTTTCCACACTGCAAAAGGTTCATTTAATGTCATTACTTCATGGGGGACGATGGGATTAGATGAGAGGTAGAGAACGATATAATTTGAAAGAATGTTCTGGTCTTTTCTATTTCTGTTTCTGTTTCTTCCTTTCAATACTGCAAAATATTGTTTTAATGTTACTTTGCTGTTGAGGACATGATCAAACCTCGCTGAAGAAGCACTCTGCAGCAATTTTCAGTATTCTGTTGAGCCAACCGTGGCACAAGGAACCTGTTTCCCTTGCTCTTCTACAAGAATCCTAGCTCTCTTATTTTTACTGCTGATGGACTTTTCAAGTATAATTATCTTGTTTGCCAAAACATGGACGTGTTGCTCGACATGGTGTGTGGCCACATCTATTTTTGTCACTAACTTGTGTGGTGGTTTTACCACTAGAGGGCGCAACAGTATGAGAGATGTAATAGAGATGCAACAGCAAACCACAGGTTTATTTTCTATGGGGCTCTATAGATCTTTAGAATCCTACTAGGCACTAAATAGATACAACAATAGCAACCCGACAATATTTGCAATAAAAAAACCAACAAAATGACACAAACCGGTCCTCCAACCAAACTGGTGGGCTGAGGGGCAGGGGAAAGGAAGGGAAAGCTGCCTCGAAGATGCAGCTCCTGGACTTGGAGCCTCTGAAAGACAAAACAGTGAGGAGCACCCTTCTCCCGGGAGCCCAAGGGCAAAAATACTACACTGTTGCAGCTGAGCAGTGTTCTGCCATCGCTGCTGGCGCTCTGGTGGTACTGCGGTGTGACGGAGGCCAGGAGGAACCAGGAGGGGCAGCAGCCGATGCTACCGTGACCATGATGAGCTGGCAAAAAAGGGGACAGGACTTCCGGGGTTCTGGCTTTTATGTGCTGGCAATCCCACGAGATTTCAGGGTCCTCTTCGAGGCTGGACTGTCCTCTCATTGTGTGCTGTGCTCAGCACTGCCCCTTTCTGAGATTTTTGGCGCTCTGAGCAAGATGGTGGTTCCTGCCAAAAAGCCGTGTGCTCCGGACTCTGGGGCCAGGCAGCTGCCATTGCTGCCAGCCGCGGGGCACTCATAGGCACTGGCAGCACTGCCCACGGGACCTCTGCCACCCACAGGGACCTTGCCACGAGCCATGGGAATGCGGAGGGGCTGCCTGTGGGGGTAGCTGCTGCCGCACGCTTCCCTGCAGCACAGGGAGGGGCTGTGGTGCCACGGCCACCCCTAGCGGGGCTCCTGACAGCTGCCCGCCGGTGCAGGCAGTGGGAGCTGCGGGGCTGCCCTGGGACCAGCCGCTGCCGCCGCCCCCATCCACAGCCCACAGAGGGGCCATGGGAGGAGTGGGCAGGGGTGGCACCAGCGCCTGCTGTGCCTGGTGGGACAGCCAGAGCAACAGCCATGGCTGCCCACTGGGAGAGGGGCCAGTGCTGCCCTTGCCAGCACCGGCATCCTGCTCCATCCCGGAGCACGGGTGGCGAGAGCAGCTGCAGCCCAGCAGTGCCAAGATCACACCACTTGCACTGCTCTGCCAGCAACCTGGGTGGCGCAAGGCTGGAGGGTCTGGCTGCCCTGCGCTCCTCCGGAGCAGGGCTCTCCCCTGCTGCTGGCCAAGCAGGGGATAAGGGGAACCGGCCACCTTGCCTCGCTGCTGGTCCCTTGCCACAATGGTATGCGAGAGGGGAAATGGCTCTGTGGCCACCGTGCCCCTGGTTCCTGCACCGATGGAGGTGCAGGGAAAGGAAAAGCAGTGGGTGTGCAGGCTAGAGGTCTGCGNAGCAGCTGCAGCCCAGCAGTGCCAAGATCACACCACTTGCACTGCTCTGCCAGCAACCTGGGTGGCGCAAGGCTGGAGGGTCTGGCTGCCCTGCGCTCCTCCGGAGCAGGGCTCTCCCCTGCTGCTGGCCAAGCAGGGGATAAGGGGAACCGGCCACCTTGCCTCGCTGCTGGTCCCTTGCCACAATGGTATGCGAGAGGGGAAATGGCTCTGTGGCCACCGTGCCCCTGGTTCCTGCACCGATGGAGGTGCAGGGAAAGGAAAAGCAGTGGGTGTGCAGGCTAGAGGTCTGCGCCCGAACGGCTGCCTAGCTTGGCAAGAAGCAGCAGGTGCATTGGGTCAGATGCTCACCTGGGTAGGAGGGGTCCAGCGCTGTGGAAAACCGTGGGAAGGAGCTTGGCTCCAAACCGGTCCCCCTGCGACTTTGGCTTTCCTTCGTGCTTCTTATAAAAACCCATGGGTTTACAAACAAACATCCCAAATATCCCCCCTTCCCCCAGAAAAACCCCATTTCAAACCCATAAGAACTTGTTCCTTATTTAGTTTTGCTTTTTCTTTGTTTTCTTTAATTCTCTTTACACAATGAACTGCTTTATGGGCTAGCTGGACATCGTTTTAAACAAATATTTTAAATCTTGAAACAATAGAACTTGAAATACAGTTTAGTTGCATTTCCTTGTATATAGAATCTTTGCTACATCAGATTCTTCCTGGGCTCCTGTATTTGGTCTGGCTGAGATTTCCCCAATGGTAGCTAGAAAGGCGTTGATCCAGTGTTTTGGATACTGTTAAGCAGCACTGGCACAGCATCAGCACTGTCACCCCAACATTCCCCCTCATTGTAATCTCAGCATGGGCAAGATCCTGCCAGTTAACCCACATTAACCAAAGGGATGCTCCATACCATATGATAAAAGAGCTGTGGAACGGAGGAGGAAGTGGAGGCATTCGTTATATACAATTTTGCTTTCTGCCTTCACTACTTGTGCTGAAGCCCTGCTTTCCCAGGAAGTGGCTGGACACTGTTTACTAATGGGAAGTAGACAATAAAATGATTATTTATTTTCTATTTGCTTGTGGTGCACAAACTTTTATCTTTGTAAACTGCCTTATTTCAACCTGTGAGTTGTTTGCCATCTTATTTTCTTTCCGCTATGCAGATGGGGAAGGGAGACTGATAGAGCAGCTTGGTGGGCACCTGGTGTCCAGCCAAGGTCAACGCATCACAGTTCTGTGGTCAAGTTCATGAGAAAGAGAAAGTTTTGTCATGATTTTAAGTGAAAGTTCTAAATGTACAATTTTTTTATCAAGTCATGATTTATAATGTTCAATGATTTTCACTATTTATTCCAAAAAATGACATAACACATAAAATACTCAGTTGAAATCTCTGAATACAAACCTGACTGACTTCCAGTGAGTTATCCCAAAGNGGTCCTCTTCGAGGCTGGACTGTCCTCTCATTGTGTGCTGTGCTCAGCACTGCCCCTTTCTGAGATTTTTGGCGCTCTGAGCAAGATGGTGGTTCCTGCCAAAAAGCCGTGTGCTCCGGACTCTGGGGCCAGGCAGCTGCCATTGCTGCCAGCCGCGGGGCACTCATAGGCACTGGCAGCACTGCCCACGGGACCTCTGCCACCCACAGGGACCTTGCCACGAGCCATGGGAATGCGGAGGGGCTGCCTGTGGGGGTAGCTGCTGCCGCACGCTTCCCTGCAGCACAGGGAGGGGCTGTGGTGCCACGGCCACCCCTAGCGGGGCTCCTGACAGCTGCCCGCCGGTGCAGGCAGTGGGAGCTGCGGGGCTGCCCTGGGACCAGCCGCTGCCGCCGCCCCCATCCACAGCCCACAGAGGGGCCATGGGAGGAGTGGGCAGGGGTGGCACCAGCGCCTGCTGTGCCTGGTGGGACAGCCAGAGCAACAGCCATGGCTGCCCACTGGGAGAGGGGCCAGTGCTGCCCTTGCCAGCACCGGCATCCTGCTCCATCCCGGAGCACGGGTGGCGAGAGCAGCTGCAGCCCAGCAGTGCCAAGATCACACCACTTGCACTGCTCTGCCAGCAACCTGGGTGGCGCAAGGCTGGAGGGTCTGGCTGCCCTGCGCTCCTCCGGAGCAGGGCTCTCCCCTGCTGCTGGCCAAGCAGGGGATAAGGGGAACCGGCCACCTTGCCTCGCTGCTGGTCCCTTGCCACAATGGTATGCGAGAGGGGAAATGGCTCTGTGGCCACCGTGCCCCTGGTTCCTGCACCGATGGAGGTGCAGGGAAAGGAAAAGCAGTGGGTGTGCAGGCTAGAGGTCTGCGCCCGAACGGCTGCCTAGCTTGGCAAGAAGCAGCAGGTGCATTGGGTCAGATGCTCACCTGGGTAGGAGGGGTCCAGCGCTGTGGAAAACCGTGGGAAGGAGCTTGGCTCCAAACCGGTCCCCCTGCGACTTTGGCTTTCCTTCGTGCTTCTTATAAAAACCCATGGGTTTACAAACAAACATCCCAAATATCCCCCCTTCCCCCAGAAAAACCCCATTTCAAACCCATAAGAACTTGTTCCTTATTTAGTTTTGCTTTTTCTTTGTTTTCTTTAATTCTCTTTACACAATGAACTGCTTTATGGGCTAGCTGGACATCGTTTTAAACAAATATTTTAAATCTTGAAACAATAGAACTTGAAATACAGTTTAGTTGCATTTCCTTGTATATAGAATCTTTGCTACATCAGATTCTTCCTGGGCTCCTGTATTTGGTCTGGCTGAGATTTCCCCAATGGTAGCTAGAAAGGCGTTGATCCAGTGTTTTGGATACTGTTAAGCAGCACTGGCACAGCATCAGCACTGTCACCCCAACATTCCCCCTCATTGTAATCTCAGCATGGGCAAGATCCTGCCAGTTAACCCACATTAACCAAAGGGATGCTCCATACCATATGATAAAAGAGCTGTGGAACGGAGGAGGAAGTGGAGGCATTCGTTATATACAATTTTGCTTTCTGCCTTCACTACTTGTGCTGAAGCCCTGCTTTCCCAGGAAGTGGCTGGACACTGTTTACTAATGGGAAGTAGACAATAAAATGATTATTTATTTTCTATTTGCTTGTGGTGCACAAACTTTTATCTTTGTAAACTGCCTTATTTCAACCTGTGAGTTGTTTGCCATCTTATTTTCTTTCCGCTATGCAGATGGGGAAGGGAGACTGATAGAGCAGCTTGGTGGGCACCTGGTGTCCAGCCAAGGTCAACGCATCACAGTTCTGTGGTCAAGTTCATGAGAAAGAGAAAGTTTTGTCATGATTTTAAGTGAAAGTTCTAAATGTACAATTTTTTTATCAAGTCATGATTTATAATGTTCAATGATTTTCACTATTTATTCCAAAAAATGACATAACACATAAAATACTCAGTTGAAATCTCTGAATACAAACCTGACTGACTTCCAGTGAGTTATCCCAAAGAGATGGAAGAAGAGAAAAACTGAAGAAATTTGCACCATTTTTTTCTCATAGTTACTTATGTCTATCCAACAGCTTTAGAGCAAGACCAGAATTATAATCAACTTCATAATGTATACTTTAGAGAGTTTCTTTTTGAACCTTTGCACTGAAGACTGATACAATTTTTTTCATTGAATCGAGCACCAGGTGTTCTCATATAATTAAGTGGGAAATACCGAAATGCTTATAGCATATTCCATCTTAAATTTTACTGTTTCAAAACTATCAGTTAGTCTTGTTAGACCTGCTTTGACAATTTATTAATGTCATTAAAAAATAATGAGCATATTGAATTTATGCTATAAAATGTGAATTAAGTAGAAATAGACAGGAGTTTTAATATCAGTGCAATTCCTTTGTCATCAGACACATTGCCACTGTTCTTTTTTTCATAGAGATTATAGAAGTGATTTATAAAACCATACAGTAATAAGGGAGGAAGAACTGGACAACTTGGGTGTCTCCAATCCTCAACAATTCATACAGACATCACCTCTGAATTCTGCAATACAATGCAAGTACTCTCTTGTGCAAAAGTGTTTACAGAACATCCATAATGAAAGTGTGTAGACATGGAAACTAAAGAAGAAAATAATTATTAAACTGTTTCTCAAAATGACATTGAGATATTAGTTATATCTTCATGTGATTATGCAGTATAGCTTTGAGACATCAGAAAACTAAATGGAGAAACATCATCCCTGACAGGAAACGAAGAAGCAATCAGTTTTCATTTACCAGAAGCATATGTGACAGAGAAGTTCAGAATAAGAAATGAACAAATTAATCTCTGATCTCAACAGTCATGCAAGATCAATTGACCTATAGCACGAATAGATTGCAACTAATAGGACTATAATAATACATATTATATATGGGAATGGAATATTCTTCCACTCTCTAAAAATAATGGGGAAGAATAACATTTTATGGAAGCTGATTAAGTTTATTGAAAAATTACAGGGGAACAAGAGAATAAACACATGAAGTGTAACAAATTAGTTGGAATTACTGAGGTTTCTTATATGCACATATCAGCCTAGATGGAGGGATCTATAGGTGTTAACTTCTGTTCTTGTTTGACTCCAGTCTCACCACCAACATGGACAGAGGCAAGTCAGATTTCACAGTGTTCCCAAGCTGAAGGATTTCCTCAGCAGGTTAGCTACTTCCGCAGTAGTCCATCACTTTCCAGTCCAGTCCTCTTTATGCTGCAGAAGTGGAGCCTAAGGGTGAGTACAGAAAAAGAGAAAAGAATGAAGACTGCAATAGAAACACTGGCATTTGTGCCTGAGCTTGTGTTTAATACCTTCATTCTTCTCTCCATTGCAAAGTATTAGCTGCTAATTTTACAAGGTTACTCTAATGCAGATACAATGTGAGAGAATACCAGGCTGACCATTACATCTGCAGCATTGATATGTATTACTTTCATTTAATTCTGCCTTTTACTCATCCTGGGGTTTGGTTGTTTGCCTACTCATTTACAGTCTGTCGTCTTTTCTTCTTCCTTTTGCCTGTTTCTCCCTTCTCCTAGCATTCCTTTCTCAGATTTCAGTTCCCTCCCCTACAGTTCTTACTTTTTGCTCACTTTTGTTTCTTTTTATTTTCCTCTTTCTTTGAAAGCAGCCTCCTTCTGTTAGTACATTGAAGTCTTCAGCCTCTCTAATACTGAATTCCAACTGCTACCTCTTTTTACTTTATCTAAGAGGGAAATAACATCATCACCACCAGAGGCTTTGAAGAGAAATTGTCACAATGCACTGCACTTAGACAAACTCAGATTTCATCCAACAGTAACTTTATATGTAATTCAGCAACTAACTTACAATAACATGACTCAGAAGAGAAAATCGTGCAGTAAAACATTACATTGAATGGGAAATGATTCAGTGAAAACATTATTCAGAGTAGGCAATTACTGAGTGAAGATATTATCTGCAGCAGACAATTACTCAGTAAAAATATTATACAGTACAGGCAAATATTCAAGCAAACATTTGACAACGACAGCAATTATTCAATAAACAATCATAATTGTACCCAATGGAGCACACTTGCCATGAACAGTACAAATAATTAGCAGACTCAAAGGATGTTACTGTGACTGCTCAAATTTTAGCTAATTTACATGGTAGTTTAGCTCTACATGACAATCAGAATCTGTTAATGAAGGAAAACTTGTTTTTCCTTTTGTTTCTTCAGTTCTAGGAAGGAATATCAAGTTCTAGCAACTTTAATGAAGAAGCATGTGTAGTTCCATGCATTTTCTAGAGTTAGTTAGTTATCCTTTTCCAAGAATGAGCATTACTCACATGATTCACTTCTCCAATTGGCTCTTCTGCCACACTTTCTATCCTTTGCTTTCCATCTCACTTTCTTGAAAAAGGCTTTTATTTTTTTTTCCCCTGCAGTTGGATTATTTTTCAAATTCCTCCAGTTTTCTGTCTTCAAAGTACAAATTAATTTCTGTTTCTTGCCTAAAGACTTTTGACATGAACTCTGTTTGTATTTGTAGTAAAATTCCCACTCCTACTCTCTTTCAGGAGGAGGTAGCCCTCATTCTCCTTTAGTCCAGAACTACCACTTTTTCTTCACTAACTAGATAATTATTCTTCTCCTGTTATTCATTTTATGCACCTCTATTTGCTCTTTCGGACATTCTCAGACTGTATCTCAACTGTTTTGACTTAATCTGGACACTCACTGTTTGCCTTCACCAACATCCACTGCAATTTCACAGAATCATTTTTTATTTGAAAATCTCAACATTTCTTATTATTGTTGTGAATTTATAATAGTGTATCACATCTTGCTTCATTGCTTAATGATAGACTTTTAAGCAAACCATCTGATTGAATTATGGATTGTTCTGTTATTATTTTAATCCATGAAGATGCTAATTCCTTTCAGCTCTGTTTGGTTTTCCAAGCATCTATATTTAGACATATATATCAAAAAAGACTTGCACAGAAAAAAGAAGTAACAGGAGAGTTGTTGGTCTCTTGTACTAGGGTAATCCTATTAGTATGATTACACAGAATTCTGTGTTGTAGATTAGGATAAGCAATGCCAGAATCAAGGTTCCCCAAAGTAACAGTATCACTAAACAAGTATAAGAATTTTGGTCTTATTTTTAAGGAGAGCCTTATTTTTAAGGCAGCAGCACACCAAAGGTATTACTGTATTGCAACAGCAAGGCCAGCAGAATTTCAATAGAACGTAAAGTGACAAACTATACTGAAGAAAGCACTTGTATTCATGAAGAAAGTACCTGCATAGGGATTTACATCACCATAGCTACATGATATACTTTTAAAGGATGTAACATTAGAAGTGCTGTGGGAGTGGTTCTCAAAGTGATAACAATTCTTCCCTTATTAAAATTTAAAACTATAAGGTTTCAGGAAAATTTGTGCAGTCATCAAAGCTCAGCCAAGAAAGGGCACAAAATTCTCTTCCAACTTGTCTTTTGGTTATAGTTAGAAATCAAATTACTTTCATTTAAGGAAAAACAATAATTTACTGTTTTTAAAATTACCTTATATTTCTAGTCTAAAAGTGGCAGAAGTGACAGATAACAACCAAAGTCATCCTACATATCCCTTACTCCTTCTATCATTCTTCTTTCAGCTCAGCTTTCCCAAACAGTTGCTTGAATCCTTTTACCAAAGCAACTTCCATGAGCAAGGAAGATTTTTGTGCCTGATTTCTTGCTGCAAATCAGGGCCAAATTAAAGTAAGAGAAAGAAAACAGCAAAAATGATGAGACAACTTAAATGAAAGCAATTCAAAATACAATATCTGTATTTTGTTCACTCTACATCAGCCACAAACACAGGTTTCAAGAAATTAATGGCCTGAATAATTTTTTTTTCTCTCTCTCTCTTCAAAATTTCTTGGAACTGCTCGTATTTCTACTTGTCTGAGATCTTTTTGAGCTAATTTGTTACAGATCTTTAGTCACGTAACTCAATTGACATTAATGGATTTACAGTGCTGTAAATTTAGAATCTGACTCTTTTCTAATTGAGAGAAAAAACAGAGAATTTGTTAAGAAACCTCATTAGTTTTGTTTCAAGTAAACCAGAAGTTTGCTCTGAGTCACTTCTTCCAATAAGGATCATTCACACCCAGCAGCTACTAGTTGTAGCATTTGAATCAGACCTCTGATTCTCACATGCCATTCATTGTCAAATTATCTTTTTTTTTTTTTTTTTTTTNTTTTTTTTTTTTCCTTTTTCCTTTAGGAAACAGGCATAATTTTAAACCTTCAGGAGACAGGAATAATGTGAAAATGATAATAGAATATAGTTGCTCAGCATTATATTACTTTTCAGCTGATGACTCACAATAAAATATCTCAAAATATATGCCAAAAGAGGAATAACTTGTCCTGTGCTACGAGCTAAGCTTCCACTAAACTGCCTACAAATATGTGCTGATCTCACTTGAGGAGTATAGATTAGAGACATTATGAGATGGTTCTTCACAGTTAAAGCAGGTACTGCTTGTCTGATTACATTTTCACTCATTTTTCTTGTGCCCATGGCTTACCATAAGTATTTGTGGTACTTTTTGGGCATGGTGAGGTCATAACTGTGCATTTGGGATAAAACCGCCTGGATTGAAGCACTAGACCGAGATCCAGGAGACAGTTGTTACAGCCATAGTTTAATAAAGTTTTCACTCTCACCTTGAATTTATCACATAGGAGTAATGTCACGGAAACACTCAGGGATCTAACAGGGATCTAACAAAGATCTTAATCTGGAGTATATTTGTAGTTAGAAAAGAAGAGTTCAAATGGGAATAGGAGGAAACCCTTAGGGTAAATAAGGTCAATTTTATGAGAAAAGACTAAAAAGAAATTGGACTGTTTAGCTAGTTAAAGGAAAGACAATGTGGGGTCTTTACCTGTGTACATATACACAAGCATACAGAGAGCTGGGAGCAGAAGGGGAGAAAGAAATTAGGAAGGAAGGAAAGCTGTTTAATGCAAAGTAACAAATTTAATGCAAGACTAATCAATCTGAAGTAATAATGTCAACAGTTCAGCTAACAGCAAATAACAAAGGGTTATTTGCTTTTAGGATAAAGGAACAGGTTTCCTTTCTATCAGGAGCTGAGTATGGAAAAATCTCAAAGACAGCATAAAATCACAGTTATTTGTGGCAGCCCAGATCAGGATTTAATTGTGTAGAGTCTTTGCTATGATAGTTTGTTTAAATATAAACAAACAAACACACATAAATGTTATGCCATTGTTTTTCACGTTTTCGTGGTTTTTGTCTGAACTAAAGAATAGCAGAGGAATCTGCCAGCTTTCTTATACATTATTTTCTGTATCTGCTTCAAAGATCCCATAATTTCTGACTACTCTGCCAATCTTGCTTTTTCTTTACTCATATTTGCATGACTGACACTTGCCATCTACAGCTGTTATTGTCCTTTCAGTGTGTCTACCCTGTCCTTATGACAGTTTGACTTTGTTTCTGTCATGTTCTAATTTGCATTCTTTCTCCTTAAATGGCAAATTCCTGCAGTGCTCAAATTGCATCACTGACCTTCTCTCCTGGTACAAAAACTTGTTATTTAGGAAATCTAATAATTTGTTCAACAGAGAAAACGGAGATGTGGAGTAAGAATGTGTGCTGACATTTCTACTCCTCTGAGCTTTCCTGAAAACTCACATGACAACATACACCTGCAGTTCTCCAGCAGATTGAACTTTCTCTTCTTTTCATTGGCAACTAGGGAATGCCTTCAGCACCTGTGGGCTTCAGCACCCCCTGCAATCTAGATCTGATTTTTTTTGTCTTCAGTGAAGCCCAGGTAAAGAAGCCACTAGCCCAAAACAGTGCTTAAAACTACAGTCAGAACCTAAGAGACAGGTAAATTTGCTTTAGACCTCACTGTAGGTAGCTCTCCTGCAAAATGGAGAATTTGGCCATGACAGTCTCTCTTATGCTATGGTCCTAGGTATAATGAATGGACCATGATATAGGCATGGTACTGTCTCAGTCTGTCCCCTCTGGCTGTCACTGAGATGCCAGTTACAATCAGGACGGAGAGATTTGGCACGTTACAACTAATGTGTCCCACTGACTTCTCTTTAAATCATGATTCTGCTTTACCTTCGTTGCTATTACTTATGCAGTTGTTATCACATGCCAACAGCTCAGGAACTTTTTATTTTCTAATTTTTCCTTGTAAAATTTAATTTTTTTACTGTCTCTAGGTAGGAAAACCATTTTATGTTGCCTGTATGTTGCTAGTCAAACCACTTCAGGTTGCTGCTCAAAAATGCCATCTTGTCTTCCTTTAAAAAAGACAGACAAATCAATAACGTGGTATTTCATTTTATCCAGGATAATGGGAAAGTAAATTAGTCAATAATGGGATCTTGTAGGTTAGTCGTTCTAACTCTGTTTGTTTCACACAACCTTTTGGGATAAATGTGCTTAATATCTTTATGTGAAATGCCTATAATTTATTATCATTTTATACTCTTTTCTTCTGAGGGCAATAGAATCTTGTTGATGCTTTGGAAATGGGATTAGAAGAGAGGCTTGAAAGGTTTGAAGATCTTTTTCATAGTAAAGCAGTGTAAAGCTGTCATCAGAGTAAATTTCTTTAAAGGAATTTCCCTAGATTTTTACTGCTGTAAATGAAAAGTATAGTCCAATGAATGAGAGCCAGGAGTTTGGCTTGATGTGGGTAATCTATAATCTCACAGAAGTTGGCAAATATGAACTGTTCTCAGTAAGCAAATGTTTTCACAATTGAGAAGATGTATGTGTTACAAGAGATAATTCTTCACAAGAACAAGAAGACTTTTATTGCTCATTTCCATCTAACTTGCACAATATGTTTCAAAAACATCTTGCTAGAAAATGTAAATATGCAAAAACATAGTTTAAATATTTTCTGTTAGTTTTGTTGTAACTGTAGTTCTTGGTGAGACATTTGGTAGCACAGCCGATAATATGTATATTACTTTAAAAAAAATATTATGAAGTGGTAAAGATCTCTGCAAGTGATAATACAGACAGGATACATCATTTTGTATCTGGCAATTCATGCAAGCAGAGTTGAGTCACATAGGGTTCTGTTCAGCTGAAGAGCATACTCCCACCTCACTCAAACAAAAAAGCTGCAGAGGTTCAAAGGACAGTTTAACTTGGGAGTTATTCCATTCAGAAAAACAGGAAAAAAGTTAGAAAATCTATTGTAATACACCATTTTACTCTCCTGCATGACTAAACCAAATTCAACAGCGGCAAAAATTCCCTTGCAGAAACTGTTGCTTAGCCCTTTGGATAGCTGTGTGATTTAATCTTACAAAAAGAAAAAAAAAAAAAGCTATGGTGGTGTTGGAGCTAGAGAGTACTCCAATAAAAGATGGGTTAGAGCAGATAGTTTTTACTTTGAATGGTGATTTTCCCAAGGACATGTTGTACGTCAACACCTAAACCTTGGTGATCTGAGTTTCTTTTTGCTCCATTGTAACAGTGAAGTCTGTCATATGCCCAGAAGCTAGTGAAATGACCCTTAAAAGTGGCTTCATTGCCAAAAAAGTCAGTGTTATGAAAGGCTGAGGAAAACTCTATAAGAATGGCTTCTCCAGAAATCTTACTTTGTTCATTCTGCAAATAGTTACAGCTGCAGCTTGCTTAAAAGCCAATGGTCTTCAAGTTAAACTGTATCTCTTTGGCATGACAGTCTGCAGTGCTCTGTAGCATTCCCTCTGATACCACTCGCGCCTTTTTTCTGTGTTGGCATCTCTGGATTGTAAGATGCAGCTGGCACAAGAATCATATTCCTTTCTCTTTTATCCTGCTATCCTGCCGATATTGACAAACAAAATTATATTTTAGGACCATGAATCAAATTCACATGGTTGGGATTACGCCAATAAGTAAGGATATTTGTGACACTAAGGAGACATTGTGTTATCTATCTTACCAGGTCTTTGGGCAGGAACTGGTCTCACCTTTGTTCTGTGATGCCCAGCTTGATTATGTGTCTGCACAGATAAAAGCTCATGTTTTTTGGATTTTGACTTCACCAAGAAGAACCTGACTATGTTGGAGAAATAGAAGAAACTTGTCAAACATCTCTATGATATATCTATCCACAGATCAAGGAAAATAACTCAGTGTCCAAAGCCTAAATTAATTTAAATCTCATGTCCAAACTCTCATTCGTACTCTGCAGGATTGTGGTGCTAGTCATTAATTATGTTCAACTGTGCACAATTTCAGATGAGAATTATTTGACTCTTACTTCAGATAAGAAACTTCTTGGGCTTCAGCCCTTCAATGGGTAGTCATGGTACACTGTGTGTCCAAAACCTCTCCCCAGTTCTAATGAAAAAAATCATCTGAGATGTGTAATTCAATAAATTCAGTAGAAGGTCTGCAACATACATTGCATAATACAAATAAATAATTAGACATTTCATTCAGTTTTCGTTCAGGCTGAACATGCTTCTTCCTTTCTTGATTTCTGATGGGATCCCAGGATTTAATGTTTTTTCCCATGAGATTATTTTTGACACAAAAATAATACCACTTCATAATATACTGGAATAATTCTGAGAAAAGGAAGGAGTCTGGGTGTATAATGTGATTAGAGACAGGTAGAATAAGGTAAAATATAATCTCAAACAAAATAAAATTCAAAACATTCTCTTAAAGCCATTTTACATATATTTTATATAATTATTTTCTGTCACATTTTATCTAAAACTATTAAAGAAAGTATTCTCAAATTGGATGAAAATTAAATTTCTTAAAACTGAAAAATTCCATGCTGGCTCTGTACAAGACTTCTAAGGGTTAAGTACTTTATTTTAACAATTTTTCATTTCAGCAACTTTTAGCAGTGTGTTGAAGTGTCCCTCTTTAATTACCTATCACAGAGGAAAGATGTAAGTAACATAAACAGTCTCGTTAGTGCTTCAAATAAGAAATCAACATTTCCTTTGCAATGAGAAAGTTGGAGGAAGTTTCACTGTGAGGGACAGAGAAAGAGTGGGTAATTCTAAAACAGTAGTGTAACATCAGTCAATGAGAGGTGCTTTTTCACTAAGAGGAAGAAATTACTCTCTTGCACGTTTTAGCAAGGTCAGATGTCAGGTGACATCCCATGAATACCTTGGCAGTCTCAAATAAAGACCACTACAGCCAAGCAGGAATACACCTAGTCAATATTTCTACTCTTTCCTTGTGTTTTGTTTGGGTTTTTTAAATTTTTTTTTTAAAACGTAAGATCTCTGAAGTTGCATTAAAACATTCTCTCAGTGTCTACTTAGTCTACTGTAGAGTTTATCCTATAAAGAATAAACGAAAACTTGAGGAAAGTTTTGATGGCCGTTTTGTCTGTGGTTTCTGTGACCTTGAGTGGTCTCTTCAATCATCACAGAATGACAGAAAGATTACTGATGAACTGGAGGACTGTTGAGGTGTGAGTTATTTTTGGCTGCTCAGGTGTCTGACTGGGCTAAAAGATGACCAAATCATCAGGACTTGAATCATGCACCCTAGAGCATTACATTCTTTTTAATGCTCTCATCTCCTGGTTGGCATTTATGGTGTTAGGAGGTAATATTTAATTTATCTCAAATTTGCATCTACTAGTATTTAAAGATAAAGCAATCTTGAAACCTCTGTTCTCCTGAGCACCAGGCCTAAAATAATGCATGTGAGTGGAGTTGACGTTTTCCAGGTGGAGGAACTTAGGGTGGAAAACCTTGGAAACTAAAATCTTGCATGGAGATTCATGTCAAAGATCCTTTGTGTTATGTGATTGCTATGTTGTTCTTGGGTCTACTACTCTGTAAGCAGGAGGATTGTTTGACCTCTGCCTGCTCCATTTCTTAATTGCTCACTCTTAAATCAAAGTCAACTTTCATTCTGCTTTTGTTGAAACAGCCACTGATTGACTGTTGGCTTGTAGTTTTATTGACACTCACTTGTAAAAGTCACCTGAGATTCTGTAGCACAACAGCTAAAATACTCAGCTGCTTGACTTGAAAAATGAAGCTATTATGATGTCAGTTCTCAAACTTTATTTATACAAGTGTTGACAATAATTCAGAATGGAAGACTAATTGGTGAAAACATCAAGTAAATAGGAATAGGACATCTTTACTAATATAGCTTTTTAAGACCACCTGCTTGAATTTTCTGTTAATAAATAAAAGCTGGTTATAGTTTGTTTATAAGGCACAAACAGGAACAACAACAACAAAAATCTCTACATGAAAACAAATTGTTTTCAGTTAGGCTTTTAAATTTTTTTTCAATTTTCAATTTACAATAGGAAATACCCTTCAACATTACCTAAAAAAGCTGATGTTATTCACAGCTCTACTCCATGTAATGCTCCAAACTAATTTTAGTTTTGATTTGCAGGATAGTTGCCATATTCTGTATACTTGATGGAAGATGAAACCCAAATTATTTTGATTGAATCTGATGAATCATTTCTTTAGTATAAATGGAATTTTATTGAAAGGCATATCTAGAAGAATGCATATTCTGTTCTCAGAATTCCTACAGTGACAATTACATCAACGCAATGATTCAATTCAAATGCAGAATAAAGTCCCTTTATTGTGATTATTTCCAATAAAATTCAATTTCTATGTTTTTTATTTTTAAGAAAAGTGCTAAATTGAAATCTATGTGAGTGTAGTAAAATGAATAGGTTGAAAAAAATATTTGGTTTAATATTTCTTAAATTTCTACATAAAGTTAAAATGAAGAAATTATTTACAGTGATCTAAGTGATTTTGTTGTATAACATTATTTAAAACCTTATCAGCTGTCTCTTCAATAGTTTCTATGATGAAAAACTTTTAGCAAGCTTTCAATCAGATACACATTAAAGCATCTTAAAATTAGCCCAGCTTGTCAGCTGTTATCCACAAGAAGAGCATTCTCATTAAGCTAAGTAGAATATCAGTTTTAGGGAAATAAATTGGCTTCTGACATAGAAAAATACAGATACATCTCAATTTATGTCAATATGTACTTTCATCTGAACATAATAAATAGCTCATGTTATGCAAAACATTTATACCTAATGAGAGCTTCATATTAAGGGATGAAAGCTTCCCTTTCATTTTCTTCTTTAACATCTTTGGTTTTCCACTATCTTCTCTGGTGTACAAGTGCAGAGATAGTCACATGATTTTCACACGCCAGAACACAAGGAATTAAAAGGGTCTCAGTATGAGTAGAATCATAAAATCATTTAATCATAGAATATCCTGAGTTGGAAGGGACCCATAAAGATCATTGAAGTTCAGCTCCTGGTTCTGCACAGGACAGCTCCAAGAATCACACCGTGTGCCTGAGAGCATTGTCCTAATGCTTCTTGAACTCTGGCAGGCTTAGTGTTGTGATCAATGCCTTAATCAATTAGTCTTGCAGTGTCACTGAGTAGAGTTTTTAAGAACTGTTGTAGGGATTCTGTACTTTCTATCAGAATTTTGTCAAATATAGACCTTTATTTATATGAATTCAATACAGAGATTGAAGATAGACATAAAAGAATAAAAAAGAAGGTAATTTCAGTATATCAGGCCCTTCCACCATGACCAAGTACAGTGAGAGTCACACAAACACTAACCACCTGCTGGTTAAATCCTTGATTGATTTTTCACAACCCACTACAATGCTGGAATACTGTATGGCTGAAGAACAAGGATGAGTTGGCATGAAGGACTTTCATCATACAAGTGATGCTGAACTTCGATGATAGATTACTTAGCCTAAGAAAAAAATGTAATCTTATTAAAGCTGCCAAAGATGAGGAGATCCCTTCTGAGAGATACTGAATATAAACAGATTATGCCGTTGCTTAATGAAATAATTTTGGCAAAATATTGGTAGTGGAATCTTATTATTAAGTGTGGAAAAAACCCCCACAATATTAAGAAATACCTGTAGATTTAAAAAATATGTTAACAGAACTAAAAATTGATGGAATGGGACTGATATGAGAACTGTGGGCTGTAGCACCAGTGCTCTGGAGATAATCAGAAGTTTGGAGTAACATATTCAGGTTTCCTTTAACTTCCTTACAGTATTTGCATTTTGAGGTAGCCTGAATTTTGTGTGGAAACTGTCCTTTTTGCAATCCTATTTTAATGACATTCTTATTCTGATGTTGAAGACTTCCTGTGATCAAGAAGACTGACCTGGAGGCTTATCTACAGCTTTTCTTCCAATCAGGAGTGTCCTTCTGATGACTGTCCCCACTCACCATGTTGTGATTCACAGCATGGTGTTCTCTAGGATATCACAAATTGGGTTCATTTCAGATGCTTTCCCGGACCACTGTAGCCATAAATGCTCATTCTCACCCTGAGACAAGACCATATCTTGCCCATTGTTAAAAACCAACCAATGAAAAACCCCTACCTTCCCATCCTGAAATCAGCACTGTTATAATCAGCTATTATAGTATATTCTAACTCTTTTGTGTAGTCGGATAGTCAACACTGACATCAGAAAATATTCATGTAACTGATATATACTGCATGCAACTTTGAATTGAGGCCTTTTCAGGGGCCAGGTAGTGGACCTACACATAACTCAGGACAGCAAGAATGAGAAGAGGAAAAACAACTTTCCCTCCTCTTCCCATTGATTCAGTTTCTGAGCTTTTATACTTAGATAAGGTCTTTTGATAACATAAGGCAGACTTTAGAACCAGGTTTATCAATACAAACTCTCGAAATGCAAAATCACACAAAACTCAGTTGTCTTTACAGTGACTTGTATGGGCATCAAGCTTTGCACTGAGACACAAAACCATGAAGATTGGAAAAAACCTCTGAGGTCATCGGGTCTAACCATTAACACAGCATTCTTCAGACCACCACTAAACTGTGTTCTCAAGTGCCACATCCACAAGCCTTTTAAACATATCCAGGGATGGTGACTCAATCATGTGTCTGAACAGCCTGTTCCAGTGCCTGACCACCCTTTCTGTGAAGAATTTTTCCCTAATATCTAAACCTCCTTTGCTTCAATTCGAGGCCGTTTCCTCTGGTCCTGTCACTTGTTAGACGAGAGAAGAGACTGACCCCCTTACTACAACCTCCTGTGAGGCACTAAACTATAATACTTTGTGGGAACTAGTTCTGGGATGTGTGTGCAGCCCTGCCATCTGGATATGTGTGAGCAGGTTTTCTACAAGGTTCCAATGGTAGCTATATCTGCCTCTCCCTCTTTCTCCTTCTTCTCTCTTCTTGCTCCCTCTTTTCCTCTTTCTTTGCTCCTCTCTTGATGTGTTTGGTAGCATAAAGCTAGAGAAATTGGCATGTGCTGGGTAAATACCTTGGTGGAGGGTTTTGTCTGTATCGAAAGCTCCCTTATTTTCTCCCCTAAGTTATCAGTATAATTACCTGTAGTGGTTTAACCCGGGCTGGGTGCCAGGGGCCCACTACAGCCGCCTTCTCACTCCCCCTTGCCCAGCTATAGAGGAGAGATAGAATATAACGAGCGGTTTCGCTATTCATGATAACAACTACAGCAAATTCTTTCTTAATCACCGTCACAGGGAAAACAAGACTCTATGTGGGAATAATAATCAAATTTATTACTAACAAGATCAGAGCTAAGAGTGAGACACTAAAAGACACCTTTTACCCCCCAGTCCACCTCCTTCTTACATCCAACCTATTCTCCCGCAGTGGTCAAGGGAAAAAGGCGAGATGGGGGGGAGGTGTTGCTGTGGTCAGCTGCTGTTCTCAGCCGCTGCTTGGGGAGAGGAGTCCTTCCAGCCGCATTCCATGGGGTCAATCCCTCACAGGATACAGTTCCTCTCACAAACTGCTCCGGCGAGAGTCCATCCCATGGGCAGCAGCCTTTCACAGACTGCTGCCGCATGGTTGAAAATTCCACAGGGTGTAGTCCTTTAAGCACAGGCTGCTCCAGCGTGGGCCCCACGAGCCACGCATCCTAACAGGAGAATCTTACTCTAAGTGGGCTCCTCTCCCCACAGGCTACAGTCCCCTGCCAGGACCCAGCTCCACTTTGGGTCTCCCACGGGCTG